>NW_022639116.1:7500-11351 GCF_010993605.1 Petromyzon marinus | reverse complement strand
GGGGTGGCTCCCATACAGGGGTGGGGGAAGGGGGTATGCAGGGTACGTCGCGCTGCGACACACGGAGACACAAACGGGGCCACGTGCTGTGACACACGTGGGAACACACACGTGGGGACACTCACCGGGCCACGTGCCTTGACACACGTGGGGAACACACACGTGGGGACACTCACCGGGCCACGTGCCTTGACACACGTGGGAACACACACGTGGGGACACTCACCGGGCCACGTGCCTTGACACACGTGGGGACCACACACGTGGGGACACTCACCGGGCCACGTGCCTTGACACACGTGGGAACACACACGTGGGGACACTCACCGGGCCACGTGCTGTGACACACGTGGGAACACACACGTGGGGACACTCACCGGGCCACGTGCTGTGACACACGTGGGAACACACACGTGGGGACACTCACCGGGCCACGTGCCTTGACACACGTGGGGACCACACGCAGACTTCTAGCAGCTGGCCCTAAGTGGCCCGGAGCTGCTCGGCGTAGGGCCCTGTGTAAAGGTTACGAGGTAGAGGTTCAGTTCTGCAATGTCTCAGACAGAGCCTCGCGGCCCTCTGTAGGAGATGTCAAGGCCTACTCTTCCACCCTGGCGGGATGTCTCGGAAGTGGTGAGAGTACGCGTGTAGCCGTTTCGTTCCTTGCCACAAAGGTCCGGAGATTCTATCCATGGGACCTTTTTTTGCCAGTGTAGTGTCAACGATTCAGAGACAGAGTTTCTAGGAGGCACTTTCTTCATTGACAGTCTCATCCGCACAATCTCCACGGTAGCTCAGCCCAGCCTGTACACAACACCGGCCTTTCTAGCACTGACGGCGCTGACTGAGATAGCCAACTCCTCTCCCTCGTAGTGCGACGTCCAGCGGAGACGTTTAGCGACGACGGCGACAAGACAACAGCGACGAGGAGACGGGTCCACTCCCAGCACCGGCAGCCCCGAGCCCCCCCGCTCACGGCTCCTTTTATGCTCCCGGCGCGGCCCTGGGCTCCGCCCTGACCGCGCCTCCCTTCTCGAACCCGCCAGCAGCAGGTTCCAGGGGCCTCCAGATGGGGTCCTCCGTGACCCTTGCCCCAGTTCTTCCTCTCTGCCAACACATCGTGCACACCCTCACCGGCATGTGTGCCGTCTGTCCACCGCAGCTGCCGCTGCTGTCCACCAGCCGGCGCTATTACACTACACCAGTATCAAAATGTGAATTCAGACATGATGCCTTGCAATGGGTGTGTCTCGTTGGTGTTTGGTACATCTTTAGCACCTCCCCGTCTTATTTCCAGAAAGGAAGAAGCCTATTCTTGTTTGCAATCGTTTGTGATACTGGCAAAACAGGTCCCGTAGATATAACTGCTCAACCCGAGCGATTAATACGTTGATACTTTCATTGTCCTTGTACTGTTCACGTTGTGGCATTCTCTGTATTAGCACTGGCGAGACAAGGCCATGAAGAAGGCCGTCTCTGGTGTAGAAAAATCAGCTTCAAAGACATTGCATATATTTATTATTATCGGAGCATGTTTGTTTTGGTACGTTTTGCCACAAGTATGATGTGTGATTAATGCAGACTTTATGCCTTGCAATAAGTATTTATTTGGTGTTTGAACACCTTAATACCTCCCGTTTTATTGCCAGGAAAGGTTTTTTTTTTTTTCCGTCCAAGGTTCTGTCCGAGCACGGCGGAGCAGCACGGCTGCTAGGGGCTTGCCATCCAGAGGCCGCCGGTTCGATTCCAATTTCCCGGCGCGGCGAATAAAACAAATTGAGGGGTACGAGTTTATATTTTTAAAAAAACACGCCAACCTCGCCTGCCGAGGCGATTGGGGTGCCTTCTTTGCCGTGTCCGTGGAATTTAATTCTGTCGAATCTCTCAGAGACGCGGGCCCCCGAGTGGGGCATCTGTTGAAGAAGAAAACAAAAAGAAGCTCCATGGCTTTATGAGCTTCGTCCGGTGCAGATGTATTATTGTGGTTGTCGGCGCTGACCTCGCTGCGGCTGCATTTGTATGGCGCGCGCCGTGCTAACCACTCCGCGTAACTGCGAAGAAGGGCCACTGCCCGAAACGTCGCCAGACAGAGTGTCGTCGATGGCGGTATTGAGTTTTGCGTTCATATTTTCCGGATCATCGTCACGTGTGTTTGTGTGTGCGCATATATATATTTTGTTTCACGCTGTTCAATCAATTGAAATATGTTGGCTGTAAACATTGCACTGATGGAATCGTTCCCTTCACAACGATGTCCTGAGGTTACCCTCATCACCATGCAGGCAATGATTGTATTGTGCTTTGCGATTTCTATACGTGCATACACACACATATACAGACAGAGACAAAGATCCTCCGTATAGCCTTTAACAGAGTGTTGGGGCAAGTGCTGTTAGCGAGTAGCACCTATGAATGCCGGCACAGCACACGAGGGTGTGGGTGGTCAGCACCACGTCCGACCGCCTTTGTCTCCTGAGTGGCGATGTTTTGACCACACCTCACCACCAGGTACTCATTTGCGGCTGAGTCAACCTAGGGGTTGGAGGCCCAGGACCGGATCGGATAATCGCCACTGGTGTTAGCCGTGAGCGGCGCACTAACCGCTACCCTATCGCTCAACCACCAATACCAATACCTGACCATTCGCCACTAAGTGACGGTGACGTCACCACGGCGCCTGTGCCAGGCTAGGTGCACTTTGAGGCCACGTGAAGCGTCGAAGGCTCTCTGCTGACAGGAGGTCTCGGGACAGACCCAGGTACCATGGATTGGCTGACTGAGATGACTCGTAGATGCACACCAGCTGTACCCCCTATTGTGCCGCATACAACATACATACACAGAGACATACAAAGACGCACACACACACACACACGCGCGCGCGCGCGCGCGTGTGCGTTTCTCTTCTACAAAGCCTTGAATGCGCAGTGACCATTCATCAATATGATCAGCATACATATCGTGCGTACAGAGACTGACAGCAGAAGGTGACCCATTGCCCTATCGGGGGCGGAGAGGGGGAGGTGGAATAATTGTGTTATCCCATTCAACATAATCGTGCTATTCCAAAGATACCGCATTCCTGATAGGCCCGTAGATGGACACGCGGTGAAATCGCAGCTCCGCCCACTTTCACGTAGCCACGCCCACTCAAGCGCTAGCCCTCCCACGCATCGTTGCGCATTAATTTTATTTTGCCCATTGTTCAACTTTGCCAAACTGAATTTAGATTTAAAGCTTTCGTGATTACAGGGATTCATATGCCTGGTTCTTTCGGTAAAGTCACCACGTAGAAGGGAAACGATACGATAATAAAAATATTAAAACAAGAAAATTCTCACGAAACTAGTTCATCGAGACCTCAATAATTTCCGGTGTAATTCGTTCCAATTGGTCGATGGTAAAGGTAAAAAAAAAAAAGTTAAAATACTCTCCCGATTACATTTACGCCTTTTATTGTCCCCTAACGATCCAGTTTCATGAGATAACATCTCTCAGTGATGCAGTTGAGCAACGCGACTGATTACCGCCTCGATATCATGGGGGAATTGTTAGCTTCCCAGCCCGAGCTATGAGTGCTCTGACACGTTGCATTGTCCTTGTGCCGTCCGCCTTCATGGCGTCGTTGTCTGCTCTGACACTGGTGGTGAGACTCGGACATGAAGAAGGCCCCTGTTTCCGGTACATGCAACTCAGTTTCAAAGGCAAGGCAATCATGTATGATCAGAGGCGCGTGTGTTTGCATGTTCACCGCGAGTACCGTGAGTGGTGAATGCGGTCACGTGATTCCTTGCGAAATGAATCCATTTGGTGTTTGTACGTCTTAACACAAGTCTTGTTTTATTGCCCGA
>NW_022639115.1:117500-122858 GCF_010993605.1 Petromyzon marinus | reverse complement strand
CTCACCACACAGAGACCGTATACACCACTCACCACACAGAGACCCGTAGACTCACCACACAGAGACCCATAGACTCACACACAGAGACCCATAGACTCACCACAACAGAGGACCGTAGACTCACACACAGAGACCCGTAGACTCACCACTCACCACACAGAGACCATAGACTCACCACACAGAGACCCATAGACTCACCACTCACCACACAGAGACTCATAGACTCACTACACAGAGACCCGTAGACTCACCACTCACCACACAGAGACCATAGACTCACCACACAGAGAACCCATACTCACCACACAGAGACCCATAGACTCCCAACAGAGACCCTAGACTCACCACTCACCACACAGAGACCCATAGACTCACCACACAGAGACCCATACGACTCACCACTCACCACACAGATGACCCACAGACTCACCTCACCACACAGATCACCACAGACTCACCACAGACTCACCACTCACCACACAGACTCACCACACTCACCACAGACTCACCACACTCACCACACACTCACCACACACTCACCAGACTCGCCACAGACTCGCCACAGACTCGCCACAGACTCGCCGCAGACTCGCCGCAGACTCACCACAGACTCACCACAGACTCACCAGACTCACCACAGACTCACCACAGACTCACCAGACTCACCACAGACTCACCACAGACTCACCAGACTCACCACAGACTCACCACAGACTCACCACAGACTCACCACACAGAGACCCGTAGACCACAACAGAGAACCATAGACCACCACACAGAAACCCATTAGACTAACCACTACCACCAGAGACCCATAGACTCACCAACGCAGAGACCCATAGACTCACCACACAGAGACCATAGACTCACCAATCAACCACACAGAGACCGTGAGACTCACCACACAGAGACCCATAGACTCAACATCACACACAGAGGACCCATAGATCACCACTCACCACACAGAGACCCATAACTCAATCACCACACGAGACCCATAGACTCACCACACAGAGACCCATAGACTCACCACGAGACAATAGACTACCACTCACACACCGACCCATCGATATCACCACCTCACACAGAGACCATAGACTCACCACTCACCACACAGAGACCCGTAGACTCACCACACAGAGACCCATAGACTCACCACACAGAGACCCATAGACTCACCACACAGAGACCCATAGACTCACCACTCACCACACAGAGACCCATATACTCACCACTCACCACACAGAGACCCGTAGACTCACCACTCACCACACAGAGACCCGTAGACTCACCACTCACCACACAGAGACCCATAGACTCACCACTCACCACACAGAGACCCATAGACTCACACACAGAGACCCATAGACTCACCACTCACCACACAGAGACCCATAGACTCACCACACAGAGACCCATAGACTCACCACTCACCACACAGAGACCCATAGACTCACCACTCACCACACAGAGACCCATAGACTCACCACACAGAGACCCATAGACTCACCACTCACCACACAGAGACCCATAGACTCACCACACAGAGACCCGTAGACTCACCACTCACCACACAGAGACCCATAGACTCACCACACAGAGACACCAGAGACTCACCACTCACCACAGAGACCCATAGACTCACCACTCACCACAAGACCCATAGACTCACCACTCACCAACACAGAGACCCATAGCTCACCCACACCAGAGACCCATAGACTCACAACACAGAGACCCGTAGACTCACCACTCACCACACAGAGACCCATAGACTCACCACTCACCACACAGAGACCCATAGACTCACCACTCACCACACAGAGACCCATAGACTCACCACACAGAGACCCATAGACTCACCACACAGAGACCCATAGACTCACCACTCACCACACAGAGACCCATAGACTCACCACACAGAGACCCATAGACTCACCACACAGAGACCCATAGACTCACCACACAGAGACCCATAGACTCACCACTCACCACACAGAGACCCATAGACTCACCACACAGAGACCCATAGACTCACCACACAGAGACCCATAGACTCACCACTCACCACACAGAGACCCATAGACTCACCACTCACCACACAGAGACCCATAGACTCACCACACAGAGACCCGTAGACTCACCACACAGAGACCCATAGACTCACCACACAGAGACCCATAGACTCACCACTCACCACACAGAGACCCGTAGACTCACCACACAGAGACCCATAGACTCACCACTCACCACACAGAAACCCATAGACTCACCACTCACCACACAGAGACCCGTAGACTCACCACTCACCACACAGAGACCCATAGACTCACCACTCACCACACAGAGACCCATAGACTCACCACTCACCACACAGAGACCCATAGACTCACCACTCACCACCCAGACCCATAGACTCACCACTCACCACAGAGACCCATAGACTCACCACTCACCACACAGAGACCCATAGACTCACCACTCACCACACAGAGACCCATAGACTCACCACTCACCACACAGAGACCCGTAGACTCACCACTCACCACACAGAGACCCGTAGACTCACCACTCACCACACAGAGACCCATAGACTCACCACTCACCACACAGAGACCCATAGACTCACCACTCACCACACAGAGACCCGTAGACTCACCACTCACCACACAGAGACCCGTAGACTCACCACTCACCACACAGAGACCCATAGACTCACCACACAGAGACCCGTAGACTCACCACTCACCACACAGAGACCCATAGACTCACCACACAGAGACCCATAGACTCACCACACAGAGACCCGTAGACTCACCACACAGAGACCCATAGACTCACCACACAGAGACCCATAGACTCACCACACAGAGACCCATAGACTCACCACTCACCACACAGAGACCCATAGACTCACCACTCACCACACAGAGACCCATAGACTCACCACACAGAGACCCGTAGACTCACCACTCACCACACAGAGACCCATAGACTCACCACACAGAGACCCATAGACTCACCACACAGAGACCCATAGACTCACCACTCACCACACAGAGACCCATAGACTCACCACTCACCACAGAGACCCATAGACTCACCACTCACCACACAGAGACCCATAGACTCACCACTCACCACACAGAGACCCATAGACTCACCACACAGAGACCCATAGACTCACCACACAGAGACCCATAGACTCACCACACAGAGACCCATAGACTCACCACTCACCACACAGAGACCCATAGACTCACCACACAGAGACCCGTAGACTCACAACACAGAGACCCATAGACTCACCACTCACCACACAGAGACCCACAGACTCAGCACACAGAGACCCGTAGACTCACCACACAGAGACCCATAGACTCACCACTCACCACGCAGAGACCTATGGACCATAACGGTGAAGTATGGTCAACGGAGTCACATGACCGGCGTTCCATCCTCCCGACAGGAGGAGCGACCTGTGACCTCCGAGTCCGAGGTCGTGACCTCGGGCGAGGTCACGGGGTCCAGCGAGGTTGAGCCTGGGGTCAGGTCGGAGTCGGAGGTCGTGACCCCAAGGCGTGTGACCCTGGAAGCCGGAAGTCAGCAGAGGTCAGCAGCCATTGCTCCCAGGTAAGGGTCAAAGGTCAGGGTGTGGGTGGTTTAGTGGGTGGGTGGTGGGTGGGTGGGTGGGGTGAGTGGGGTGGGTGGGTGGGTGAATGGGGTGGGTGGGTGAGTGGGTGGGATGAGTGGGTGAGTGGGTGGGTGAGTGAGTTGGTGGGGTGAGTGGGTGAGTGGGTGGGATGAGTGGGTGAGTGGGGTGAGTGGGTGGGTGGGTGAGTGGTGAGTGAGTGGGGTGGGTGGGTGGGGTGAGTGGGTGGGTGAGGTGAGTTGGTGGGTGGGTGAGTTGGTGGGTGGGTGAGTGAGTGGGTGGGGAGGTGGGGTGAGTGGGTGGGTGAGTTGGTGGGGTGGGTGGGGTGAGTGGGTGGGTGAGTGGGTTGGTGGGTGGGGTGAGTGGGTGGGTGGGGTGGGTGGGTGAGTGAGTGGGTGGGTGAGTGAGTGGGGTTGGTGGTGGGGAGGGTGGATGAGTGGGTGGGGTGAGTGAGTGGGTGGGGTGAGAGTGTGGGTGGGTGGGTGGGTGAGTGAGTGGGTGAGTGGGTGAGTGGGTGGGGGGGTGAGTGGGTGGGGTGGGTGAGTGAGTGGGTGGGGTGAGAGTGTGGGTGGGTGGGTGGGTGAGTGAGTGGGTGGGGTGGGTGAGTAGGTGGGTGGGGTGAGTGGGTTGGTGGGTGGGTGAGTGAGTGGATGGGTGGGGAGGTGAGTGAGTGAGTGGGGTGAGTGGGTGGGTGGGGTGGGTGGGTGAGTGAGTGGGTGAGTGGGTGGGTTGGGTGAGTGGGGGGGGTTGGGTGGGTGAGTGGGTGGGTGGGTTGGTGAGTGAGTGGATGGGTGAGTGAGTGGATGAGTGGGTGGGGTGAGTAAGTGGGTGGGTGGGGTGAGTGAGTGGGTGGGTGGGTGGGATGAGTGGGTGGGTGGGTGAGTGAGTGGGTTGGTGGGTTGAGTCCGGTTTATGTGTTTTTTGGTTTTCACCAGGCGGATTCAACTGGTGACTTTAAGAAATCCACGGTCAAGTGTCGGTACTAACTCAGCCGCCACCCCAACCAACAACCGCCACCACCAACCCAACAACCGCCACCACCAACCCAACAACCGCCACCACCAACCCAACAACCGCCACCACCAACCCAACAACCGCCACCACCAACCCAACAACCGCCACCACCAACCCAACAACCGTCACCACCAACCCAACAACCGCCACCACCACGGCCAACCCAACATCCACATCTGCTTCGCCAGAGATAAAGAGACGGAGAGAGATGGACACGGAGAGAGACACGGGTGAGAGAGAGACACGGGGTGAGAGAGAGAGACACGGGTTGAGAGAGAGACACGGGGTGAGAGAGAGAGAGAGACACAGAGAGAGAGAGACGGGGTGAGAGAGAGAGACACGGGGTGAGAGAGAGAGACACGGGTTGAGAGAGAGAGACACGGAGAGAGAGAGACACGGGGAGAGAGAGACACGGGGAGAGAGAGACACGGGGATAGAGAGAGACACGGGGAGAGAGAGAGAGACACGGGGAGAGAGAGACATGGAGAGAGAGAGATACACGGGGAGAGAGATACACGGGTGAGAGAGAGAGAGACACGGGGAGAGAGAGACACAGGGAGAGAGAGAGAGACACGGGGTGAGAGAGAGAGACACGGGGAGTGGGACACGGGTGGTAGAGAGAGACACGGGGCGAGAGAGAGAGACACGGGGAGAGAGAGACACACGGGGAGAGAGAGAGAGACACACGGAGA
>NW_022639115.1:0-115000 GCF_010993605.1 Petromyzon marinus | reverse complement strand
CTCCTCACCACCACCACCACCCACCTCACTGCCAAGACAACGCCGACCGTGACGAGGTGGAGTAGGAGGAGGTGGTGGAGGTGAATTGGTGAGTGAGTGGGTTATTGAGTGAATGGGTTATTGAGTGACTGAGTGAGTGAGTGGGTTATTGAGTCACTGAGTGAGTGAGTGGGTTATTGAGTGACTGGGTTATTGAGTCACTGAGTGAGTGAGTGGGTTATTGAGTCACTGAGTGAGTGAGTGGGTTATTGAGTGACTGGGTTATTGAGTCACTGAGTGAGTGAGTGGGTTATTAAGTCACTGAGTGAGTGAGTGGGTTATTGAGTCACTGAGTGAGTGACTGGGTTATTGAGTCACTGAGTGAGTGACTGGGTTATTGAGTGACCAGGTGAGAGTGGGTAAGTGACTGAGTGAGTTATTGAGTGACTGGGTGAGTGAGTGAGTGAGTTATTGAGTGACTAGGTGACTGGGTGAGTGAGTGACTGGGTGGGTGAGTGACTGAGGGACTGAGTGAGTGAGTAACTGGGTGAGTAACTGAGGCACTGGGTGAGTGACTGAGGGACTGGGTGAGTGACTGAGTAACTGGGTGAGTGACTGACTGGGTGAGTGACTGAGTGAGTTATTGAGTGACTAGGTGACTTGGTGAGTGAGTGACTGGGTGGGTGGGTGAGTGACTGGGCGGGTGGGTGAATGACTGGGCGGATGTGTGAGTGAGTGAGTGACTGGGTGGGTGAGTGAGGCACTGGGTGAGTGACTGACTGGGTTATTGAGTGAGTGAGTGACTGAGTGACTGACTGAGTGACTGAGTGGGTTATCGAGTGACTGTGCAGCAGCTGGATACGAGTAACAGGGAGATTGCCACACACGGTTTCGCATTGGGCACTGGGCATCCTCTAGATCCGCTCAGACGTAAACTCTCTCTTGTATGCCATCTTGATGAAGTGATGTTCACCCGAAAATAAAAATAAACCTTTCTTGCGGAGTAAGAGTGGGTGTCTTTGGTCTGACTCTGTGAGCTTTAGTCTGGCTCTGTGAGCCTCGGTGATTAACACTGAACCCTGTGGGAGCCTTAGTCTGGCTCTGTGAGTCTCAGTGATTAACACTGAACCCTGTGGGAGCCTTAGTCTGGCTCTGTGAGCCTCAGTGATTAACACTGAACCCTGTGGGAGCCTTAGTCTGGCTCTGTGAGCCTCAGTGATTAACACTGAACCCTATGGGAGTGAGCCTTAGTCTGGCTCTGTGAGCCTCAGTGATTGACACTGAACCCTGTAGGAGCCTTAGTCTGGCTCTGTGAGTCTCAGTGATTAACACTGAACCCTGTGGGAGCCTCAGTGATTAACACTGAACCCTGTGGGAGCCTCAGTCTGGCTCTGTGAGTCTCAGTGATTAACACTGAACCCTGTGGGAGGGAGCCTTAGTCTGGCTCTGTGAGCCTCAGTGATTAATACTGAACCCTGCGGGAGCCTTAGTCTGGCTCTGTGAGTCTCAGTCTGGCTCTGTGAGCCTTAGTCTGGCTCTGTGAGCCTCAGTGATTGACACTAAACCCTGTGGGAGCCTTAGTCTGGCTCTGTGAGCCTCAGTGATTAACACTGATCCCTGTGGGAGGGAGCCTTAGTCTGGCTCACTGATTAACACTGAACCCTGTGGGAGCCTTAGTCTGGATCTGTGAGCCTCAGTGATTAAATTGAACCCTGTGGGAGCCTTAGTCTGGCTCTGTGAGCCTCAGTGATTAACACTGAACCCTATGGGAGGGAGCCTTAGTCTGGCTCTGTGAGCCTCAGTGATTAACACTGAACCCTGTGGGAGCCTTGGTCTGGCTCTGTGAGCCTCAGTGATTAACACTGAACCCTGTGGGAGCCTTAGTCTGGCTCTGTGAGCCTCGGTGATTTACACTGAACCCTGTGGGAGCCTTAGCCTGGCTCTGTGAGTCTCAGTGATTAACACTGAACCCTGTGGGAGTGAGCCTTAGTCGGGCTCTGTGAGTCTCAGTGATTAACACTGAACCCTAAGGGAGTGAGCCTTAGTCTGGCTCTGTGAGCCTCAGTGATTAACACTGAACCCTAAGGGAGTGAGCCTTAGTCTGGCTCTGTGAGCCTCAGTGATTAACACTGAACCCTAAGGGAGTGAGCCTTAGTCTGGCTCTGTGAGCCCCCCAGTGATCAACACTGAACCCTGTGGGAGTGAGCCTTAGTCTGGCTCTGTGAGCCCCCAGTGATTTACACTGAACCCTGTGGGAGTGAGCCTTAGTCTGGCTCTGTGAGTATCAGTGATTAACACTGAACCCTGTGGGAGCCTTAGTCTGGCTCTGTGAGCCTCAGTGATTAACACTGAACCCTGTGGGAGTGAGCCTTAGTCTGGCTCTGTGAGCCTCAGTGATTTACACTGAACCCTGTCGGAGCCTTAATCTGGCTCTGTGAGTCTCAGTGATTAACACTGAACCCTGTGGGAGCCTTAGTCTGGCTCTGTGAGTCTCACTGATTAACACTGAACCCTGTGGGAGTGAGCCTTAGTCTGGCTCTGTGAGCCTCAGTGATTTACACTGAACCCTGTGGGAGCCTTAGTCTGGCTCTGTGAGTCTCAGCGATTAACACTGAACCCTGTCGGAGCCTTAGTCTGGCTTCTGTGAGTCTCAGTGATTAACACTGAACCCTGTGGGAGTGAGCCTTAGTCTGGCTCTGTGAGTCTCAGTGATTAACACTGAACCCTGTGGGAGACTTAGTCTGGCTCTGTGAGTCTCAGTGATTAACACTGAACCCTATGGGAGCCTTAGTCTGGCTCTGTGAGCCTCAGTGATTAACACTGAACCCTGTGGGAGCCTTAGTCTGGCTCTGTGAGTCTCAGTGATTAACACTGAACCCTGTGGGAGCCTTAGTCTGGCTCTGTGAGCCTCAGTGATTAACACTGAACCCTATGGGAGCCTTAGTCTGGATCTGTGAGCCTCAGTGATTAACACTGAACCCTGTGGGAGTCTTAGTCTGGCTCTGTGAGTCTCAGTGATTAACACTGAACCCTATGGGAGCCTTAGTCTGGCTCTGTGAGCCTCAGTGATTAACAATGAACCCTGTGGGAGCCTTAGTCTGGCTCTGTGAGCCTCAGTGATTAACACTGAACCCTGTGGGAGCCTTAGTCTGGCTCTGTGAGTCTCAGTGATTAACACTGAACCCTATGGGAGTGAGCCTTAGTCTGGCTCTGTGAGCCTCAGTGATTAACACTGAACCATGTGGGAGCCTTAGTCTGGCTCTGTGAGTCTCAGTGATTAACACTGAACCCTGGGGGAGGGAGCCTTAGTCTGGCTCTGTGAGCCTCAGTGATTAATACTGAACCCTGTGGGAGCCTTAGTCTGGCTCTGTGAGTCTCAGTCTGGCTCTGTGAGCCTTAGTCTGGCTCTGTGAGTCTCAGTGATTAACACTGAACCCTGTGGGAGCCTTAGTCTGGCTCTGTGAGTCTCAGTGATTAACACTCAACCCTGTGGGAGCCTTAGTCTGGCTCTGCGAGCCTCAGTGATTAACACTGAACCCTGTGGGAGCCTTAGTCTGGCTCTGTGAGCCTCAGTGATTAACACTGAACCCTGTGGGAGCCTTAGTCTGGCTCTGTGAGTCTCAGTGATTAACACTGAACCCTGTGGGAGCCTTAGTCTGGCTCTGTGAGTCTCAGTGATCAACACTGAACCCTGTGGGAGCCTTAGTCTGGCTCTGTGAGTCTCAGTAATTAACACTGAACCCTGTGGGAGTGAGCCTTAGTCTGGCTCTGTGAGCCTCAATGATTAACACTGAACCCTGTGGGAGCCTTAGTCTGGCTCTGTGAGTCTCAGTGATTAACAGTGAACCCTTTGGGAGTGAGCCTTAGTCTGGCTCTGTGCGCCTCAGTGATTAACACTGAACCCTGTGGGAGCCTTAGTCTGGCTCTGTGAGCCTCAGTGATCAACACTGAACCCTGTGGGAGCCTTTGTCTGGCTCTGTGAGCCTCAGTAATTAACACTGAACCCTGTGGGAGCCTTAGTCTGGCTCTGTGAGCCTCACTAATTAACACTGAATCCTGTGGGAGTGAGCCTTAGTCTGGCTCTGTGAGCCTTAGTGATTAACACTGAACCCTGTGGGAGCCTTAGTCTGGCTCTGTGAGCCTCAGTGATTAACACTGAACCCTGTGGGAGTGAGCCTTAGTCTGGCTCTGTGAGCCTCAGTGATTAACACTGAACCTTGTGGGAGCCTCAGTCTGGCTCTGTGGGTCTCAGTGATTAACACTGAACCCTGTGGGAGCCTTAGTCTGGCTCTGTGAGTCTCAGTGATTAACACTGATCCCTGTGGGAGCCTTAGTCTGGCTCTGTGAGTCTCGGTGATTAACACTGAACCCTGTGGGAGTCTCAGTCTGGCTCTGTGAGTCTCAGTGATTAACACTGATCCCTGTGGGAGTCTCAGTCTGGCTCTGTGAGTCTCAGTGATTAACACTGAACCCTGTGGGAGTGAGCCTTAGTCTGGCTCTGTGAGTCTCAGTGAGTAATACAACACTATGGGAGTCTGAGTCTGGCTCTGTGAGTCTCAGTGATTAACACTAAACCCTATGGGAGCCTTAGTCTGGCTCTGTAAGCCTCAGTGATTGACACTGAACCCTGTGGGAGCCTTAGTCTGGCTCTGTAAGCCTCAGTGATTTACACTGAACCCTGTGGGAGCCTTAGTCTGGCTCTGTGAGCCTCAGTGATTAACACTGAACCCTGTAGGAGCCTTAGTCTGGCTCTGTGAGCCTCAGTGATTGACACTGAACCCTGTGGGAGCCTTAGTCTGGCTCTTTGAGTCTCTGTGATTAACACTGAACCCTGTGGGAGCCTCAGTCTGGCTCTGTGAGTCTCAGTGATTAACACTGAACCCTGTGGGAGCCTTAGTCTAGCTCTGTGAGTCTTAGTGATTAACACTGAACCCTGTGGGAGCCTTAGTCTGGCTCTGTGAGTCTCAGTGATTAACACTGAACCCTGTGGGAGTGAGCCTTAGTCTGGCTCTGTGAGTCTCAGTGATTAACACTGAACCCTGTGGGAGTCTCAGTCTGGCTCTTTGAGCCTCAGTGATTAACACTGAACCCTATGGGAGCCTTTGTCTGGCTCTGTGAGCCTCAGTGATTAATACTGAACCCTGCGGGAGCCTTAGTCTGGCTCTGTGAGTCTCAGTGATTAATACTGAACCCTGAGGGAGCCTCAGTCTGGCTCTGTGAGTCTCAGTGATTAATACTGAACCCTGCGGGAGCCTTAGTCTGGCTCTGTGAGCCTCGGTGATTGACACTAAACCCTGTGGGAGCCTTAGTCTGGCTCTGTGAGTCTCAGTGATTAACACTGAACCATGAGGGACCCTGAGTCTGGCTCTGTGAGTCTCAGTGATTAATACTGAACCCTGTGGGAGCCTTAGTCTGGCTCTGTGAGTCTCAGTGATTAACACTGAACCCTGAGGGAGCCTCAGTCTGGCTCTGTGAGTCTCAGTGATTAATACTGAACCCTGTGGGGCCTTAGTCTGGCTCTGTGAGCCTCAGTGATTAAATTGAACCCTGTGGGAGCCTTAGTCTGGCTCTGTGAGCCTCAGTGATTAACACTGAATCCTAAGGGAGGGAGCCTTAGTCTGGCTCTGTGAGTCTCAGTGATTAACACTAAACCCTGTGGGAGCCCTAGTCTGGCTCTGTGAGCCTCAATGATTAACACTGAACCCTGAGGAGTGAGTCTTAGTCTCGCTCTGTCTCAGAGATTAGCACTTAACCCTGTGGGAGGCTTAGTCTGGCTCTGTGAGCCTCAGTGATTAACACTGAACCCTGTGGGAGCCTTAGTCTGGCTCTGTGAGCCTCAGTGATTAACACTGAACCCTGTAGGAGCCTTAGTCTGGCTCTGTGAGTCTCAGTGATTAACACTGAACCCTGTGGGAGCCTTAGTCTGGCTCTGTGAGTCTCAGTGATTAACACTCAACCCTGTGGGAGCCTTAGTCTGGCTCTTCGAGCCTCAGTGATTAACACTGAACCCTGTGGGAGCCTTAGTCTGGCTCTGTGAGCCTCAGTGATTAACACTGAACCCTGTGGGAGCCTTAGTCTGGCTCTGTGAGTCTCAGTGATTAACACTGAACCCTGTGGGAGCCTTAGTCTGGCTCTGTGAGTCTCAGTGATCAACACTGAACCCTGTGGGAGCCTTAGTCTGGCTCTGTGAGTCTCAGTAATTAACACTGAACCCTGTGGGAGTGAGCCTTAGTCTGGCTCTGTGAGCCTCAATGATTAACACTGAACCCTGTGGGAGCCTTAGTCTGGCTCTGTGAGTCTCAGTGATTAACAGTGAACCCTTTGGGAGTGAGCCTTAGTCTGGCTCTGTGCGCCTCAGTGATTAACACTGAACCCTGTGGGAGCCTTTGTCTGGCTCTGTGAGCCTCAGTGATCAACACTGAACCCTGTGGGAGCCTTTGTCTGGCTCTGTGAGCCTCAGTAATTAACACTGAACCCTGTGGGAGCCTTAGTCTGGCTCTGTGAGCCTCACTAATTAACACTGAATCCTGTGGGAGTGAGCCTTAGTCTGGCTCTGTGAGCCTTAGTGATTAACACTGAACCCTGTGGGAGCCTTAGTCTGGCTCTGTGAGCCTCAGTGATTAACACTGAACCCTGTGGGAGTGAGCCTTAGTCTGGCTCTGTGAGCCTCAGTGATTAACACTGAACCTTGTGGGAGCCTCAGTCTGGCTCTGTGGGTCTCAGTGATTAACACTGAACCCTGTGGGAGCCTTAGTCTGGCTCTGTGAGTCTCAGTGATTAACACTGATCCCTGTGGGAGCCTTAGTCTGGCTCTGTGAGTCTCGGTGATTAACACTGAACCCTGTGGGAGTCTCAGTCTGGCTCTGTGAGTCTCAGTGATTAACACTGATCCCTGTGGGAGTCTCAGTCTGGCTCTGTGAGTCTCAGTGATTAACACTGAACCCTGTGGGAGTGAGCCTTAGTCTGGCTCTGTGAGTCTCAGTGAGTAATACAACACTATGGGAGTCTGAGTCTGGCTCTGTGAGTCTCAGTGATTAACACTAAACCCTATGGGAGCCTTAGTCTGGCTCTGTAAGCCTCAGTGATTGACACTGAACCCTGTGGGAGCCTTAGTCTGGCTCTGTAAGCCTCAGTGATTTACACTGAACCCTGTGGGAGCCTTAGTCTGGCTCTGTGAGCCTCAGTGATTAACACTGAACCCTGTAGGAGCCTTAGTCTGGCTCTGTGAGCCTCAGTGATTGACACTGAACCCTGTGGGAGCCTTAGTCTGGCTCTTTGAGTCTCTGTGATTAACACTGAACCCTGTGGGAGCCTCAGTCTGGCTCTGTGAGTCTCAGTGATTAACACTGAACCCTGTGGGAGCCTTAGTCTAGCTCTGTGAGTCTTAGTGATTAACACTGAACCCTGTGGGAGCCTTAGTCTGGCTCTGTGAGTCTCAGTGATTAACACTGAACCCTGTGGGAGTGAGCCTTAGTCTGGCTCTGTGAGTCTCAGTGATTAACACTGAACCCTGTGGGAGTCTCAGTCTGGCTCTTTGAGCCTCAGTGATTAACACTGAACCCTATGGGAGCCTTTGTCTGGCTCTGTGAGCCTCAGTGATTTACACTGAACCCTGTCGGAGCCTTAATCTGGCTCTGTGAGTCTCAGTGATTAACACTGAACCCTGTGGGAGCCTTAGTCTGGCTCTGTGAGTCTCACTGATTAACACTGAACCCTGTGGGAGTGAGCCTTAGTCTGGCTCTGTGAGCCTCAGTGATTTACACTGAACCCTGTGGGAGCCTTAGTCTGGCTCTGTGAGTCTCAGCGATTAACACTGAACCCTGTCGGAGCCTTAGTCTGGCTCTGTCAGCCTCAGTGATTAACACTGAACCCTGTGGGAGTGAGCCTTAGTCTGGCTCTGTGAGTCTCAGTGATTAACACTGAACCCTGTGGGAGACTTAGTCTGGCTCTGTGAATCTCAGCGATTCAACACTGAACCTTATGGGAGCCTTAGTCTGGCTCTGTGAGCCTCAGTGATTAACACTGAACCCTGTGGGAGCCTTAGTCTGGCTCTGTGAGTCTCAGTGATTAACACTGAACCCAGTGGGAGCCTTAGTCTGGCTCTGTGAGCCTCAGTGATTAACACTGAACCCTATGGGAGCCTTAGTCTGGATCTGTGAGCCTCAGTGATTAACACTGAACCCTGTGGGAGTCTTAGTCTGGCTCTGTGAGTCTCAGTGATTAACACTGAACCCTATGGGAGCCTTAGTCTGGCTCTGTGAGCCTCAGTGATTAACAATGAACCCTGTGGGAGCCTTAGTCTGGCTCTGTGAGCCTCAGTGATTAACACTGAACCCTGTGGGAGCCTTAGTCTGGCTCTGTGAGTCTCAGCGATTAACACTGAACCCTATGGGAGTGAGCCTTAGTCTGGCTCTGTGAGCCTCAGTGATTAACACTGAACCATGTGGGAGCCTTAGTCTGGCTCTGTGAGTCTCAGTGATTAACACTGAACCCTGGGGGAGGGAGCCTTAGTCTGGCTCTGTGAGCCTCAGTGATTAACACTGAACCCTGCGGGAGCCTTAGTCTGGCTCTGTGAGTCTCAGTCTGGCTCTGTGAGCCTTAGTCTGGCTCTGTGAGTCTCAGTGATTAACACTGAACCCTGTGGGAGCCTTAGTCTGGCTCTGTGAGTCCTCAGTGATTAACACTCAACCCTGTGGGAGCCTTAGTCTGGCTCTGCGAGCCTCAGTGATTAACACTGAACCCTGTGGGAGCCTTAGTCTGGCTCTGTGAGCCTCAGTGATTAACACTGAACCCTGTGGGAGCCTTAGTCTGGCTCTGTGAGTCTCAGTGATTAACACTGAACCCTGTGGGAGCCTTAGTCTGGCTCTGTGAGTCTCAGTGATCAACACTGAACCCTGTGGGAGCCTTAGTCTGGCTCTGTGAGTCTCAGTAATTAACACTGAACCCTGTGGGAGTGAGCCTTAGTCTGGCTCTGTGAGCCTCAATGATTAACACTGAACCCTGTGGGAGCCTTAGTCTGGCTCTGTGAGTCTCAGTGATTAACAGTGAACCCTTTGGGAGTGAGCCTTAGTCTGGCTCTGTGCGCCTCAGTGATTAACACTGAACCCTGTGGGAGCCTTAGTCTGGCTCTGTGAGCCTCAGTGATCAACACTGAACCCTGTGGGAGCCTTTGTCTGGCTCTGTGAGCCTCAGTAATTAACACTGAACCCTGTGGGAGCCTTAGTCTGGCTCTGTGAGCCTCACTAATTAACACTGAATCCTGTGGGAGTGAGCCTTAGTCTGGCTCTGTGAGCCTTAGTGATTAACACTGAACCCTGTGGGAGCCTTAGTCTGGCTCTGTGAGCCTCAGTGATTAACACTGAAACCCTGTGGGAGTGAGCCTTAGTCTGGCTCTGTGAGCCTCAGTGATTAACACTGAACCTTGTGGGAGCCTCAGTCTGGCTCTGTGGGTCTCAGTGATTAACACTGAACCCTGTGGGAGCCTTAGTCTGGCTCTGTGAGTCTCAGTGATTAACACTGATCCCTGTGGGAGCCTTAGTCTGGCTCTGTGAGTCTCGGTGATTAACACTGAACCCTGTGGGAGTCTCAGTCTGGCTCTGTGAGTCTCAGTGATTAACACTGATCCCTGTGGGAGTCTCAGTCTGGCTCTGTGAGTCTCAGTGATTAACACTGAACCCTGTGGGAGTGAGCCTTAGTCTGGCTCTGTGAGTCTCAGTGAGTAATACAACACTATGGGAGTCTGAGTCTGCTCTGTGAGTCTCAGTGATTAACACTAAACCCTATGGGAGCCTTAGTCTGGCTCTGTAAGCCTCAGTGATTGACACTGAACCCTGTGGGAGCCTTAGTCTGGCTCTGTAAGCCTCAGTGATTTACACTGAACCCTGTGGGAGCCTTAGTCTGGCTCTGTGAGCCTCAGTGATTAACACTGAACCCTGTAGGAGCCTTAGTCTGGCTCTGTGAGCCTCAGTGATTGACACTGAACCCTGTGGGAGCCTTAGTCTGGCTCTTTGAGTCTCTGTGATTAACACTGAACCCTGTGGGAGCCTCAGTCTGGCTCTGTGAGTCTCAGTGATTAACACTGAACCCTGTGGGAGCCTTAGTCTAGCTCTGTGAGTCTTAGTGATTAACACTGAACCCTGTGGGAGCCTTAGTCTGGCTCTGTGAGTCTCAGTGATTAACACTGAACCCTGTGGGAGTGAGCCTTAGTCTGGCTCTGTGAGTCTCAGTGATTAACACTGAACCCTGTGGGAGTCTCAGTCTGGCTCTTTGAGCCTCAGTGATTAACACTGAACCCTATGGGAGCCTTTGTCTGGCTCTGTGAGCCTCAGTGATTAATACTGAACCCTGCGGGAGCCTTAGTCTGGCTCTGTGAGTCTCAGTGATTAATACTGAACCCTGAGGGAGCCTCAGTCTGGCTCTGTGAGTCTCAGTGATTAATACTGAACCCTGCGGGAGCCTTAGTCTGGCTCTGTGAGCCTCGGTGATTGACACTAAACCCTGTGGGAGCCTTAGTCTGGCTCTGTGAGTCTCAGTGATTAACACTGAACCATGAGGGACCCTGAGTCTGGCTCTGTGAGTCTCAGTGATTAATACTGAACCCTGTGGGAGCCTTAGTCTGGCTCTGTGAGTCTCAGTGATTAACACTGAACCCTGAGGGAGCCTCAGTCTGGCTCTGTGAGTCTCAGTGATTAATACTGAACCCTGTGGGGGCCTTAGTCTGGCTCTGTGAGCCTCAGTGATTAAATTGAACCCTGTGGGAGCCTTAGTCTGGCTCTGTGAGCCTCAGTGATTAACACTGAATCCTAAGGGAGGGAGCCTTAGTCTGGCTCTGTGAGTCTCAGTGATTAACACTAAACCCTGTGGGAGCCCTAGTCTGGCTCTGTGAGCCTCAATGATTAACACTGAACCCTGAGGGAGTGAGTCTTAGTCTCGCTCTGTCTCAGAGATTAGCACTTAACCCTGTGGGAGGCTTAGTCTGGCTCTGTGAGCCTCAGTGATTAACACTGAACCCTGTGGGAGCCTTAGTCTGGCTCTGTGAGCCTCAGTGATTAACACTGAACCCTGTAGGAGCCTTAGTCTGGCTCTGTGAGTCTCAGTGATTAACACTGAACCCTGTGGGAGCCTTAGTCTGGCTCTGTGAGTCTCAGTGATTAACACTGAACCCTGTGGGAGCCTTAGTCTGGCTCTGCGAGCCTCAGTGATTAACACTGAACCCTGTGGGAGCCTTAGTCTGGCTCTGTGAGCCTCAGTGATTAACACTGAACCCTGTGGGAGCCTTAGTCTGGCTCTGTGAGTCTCAGTGATTAACACTGAACCCTGTGGGAGCCTTAGTCTGGCTCTGTGAATCTCAGTGATCAACACTGAACCCTGTGGGAGCCTTAGTCTGGCTCTTTGAATCTCAGTAATTAACACTTAACCCTGTGGGGAGCCTTAGTCTGGCTCTGGGAGTCTCAGTGATTAACACTGAACGCTGTGGGAGCCTTGATCTGGCTCCTTGAGTCTCACTCTGGCTCTGTGAGTCTCAGTGATTAACAGTGAACCCTTTGGGAGTGAGCCTTAGTCTGGCTCTGTGCGCCTCAGTGATTAACACTGAACCCTGTGGGAGCCTTAGTCTGGCTCTGTGAGCCTCAGTGATCAACACTGAACCCTGTGGGAGCCTTTGTCTGGCTCTGTGAGCCTCAGTAATTAACACTGAACCCTGTGGGAGCCTTAGTCTGGCTCTGTGAGCCTCACTAATTAACACTGAATCCTGTGGGAGTGAGCCTTAGTCTGGCTCTGTGAGCCTTAGTGATTAACACTGAACCCTGTGGGAGCCTTAGTCTGGCTCTGTGAGCCTCAGTGATTAACACTGAACCCTGTGGGAGTGAGCCTTAGTCTGGCTCTGTGAGCCTCAGTGATTAACACTGAACCTTGTGGGAGCCTCAGTCTGGCTCTGTGGGTCTCAGTGATTAACACTGAACCCTGTGGGAGCCTTAGTCTGGCTCTGTGAGTCTCAGTGATTAACACTGATCCCTGTGGGAGCCTTAGTCTGGCTCTGTGAGTCTCGGTGATTAACACTGAACCCTGTGGGAGTCTCAGTCTGGCTCTGTGAGTCTCAGTGATTAACACTGATCCCTGTGGGAGTCTCAGTCTGGCTCTGTGAGTCTCAGTGATTAACACTGAACCCTGTGGGAGTGAGCCTTAGTCTGGCTCTGTGAGTCTCAGTGAGTAATACAACACTATGGGAGTCTGAGTCTGGCTCTGTGAGTCTCAGTGATTAACACTAAACCCTATGGGAGCCTTAGTCTGGCTCTGTAAGCCTCAGTGATTGACACTGAACCCTGTGGGAGCCTTAGTCTGGCTCTGTAAGCCTCAGTGATTTACACTGAACCCTGTGGGAGCCTTAGTCTGGCTCTGTGAGCCTCAGTGATTAACACTTGAACCCTGTAGGAGCCTTAGTCTGGCTCTGTGAGCCTCAGTGATTGACACTGAACCCTGTGGGAGCCTTAGTCTGGCTCTTTGAGTCTCTGTGATTAACACTGAACCCTGTGGGAGCCTCAGTCTGGCTCTGTGAGTCTCAGTGATTAACACTGAACCCTGTGGGAGCCTTAGTCTAGCTCTGTGAGTCTTAGTGATTAACACTGAACCCTGTGGGAGCCTTAGTCTGGCTCTGTGAGTCTCAGTGATTAACACTGAACCCTGTGGGAGTGAGCCTTAGTCTGGCTCTGTGAGTCTCAGTGATTAACACTGAACCCTGTGGGAGTCTCAGTCTGGCTCTTTGAGCCTCAGTGATTAACACTGAACCCTATGGGAGCCTTTGTCTGGCTCTGTGAGCCTCAGTGATTAATACTGAACCCTGCGGGAGCCTTAGTCTGGCTCTGTGAGTCTCAGTGATTAATACTGAACCCTGAGGGAGCCTCAGTCTGGCTCTGTGAGTCTCAGTGATTAATACTGAACCCTGCGGGAGCCTTAGTCTGGCTCTGTGAGCCTCGGTGATTGACACTAAACCCTGTGGGAGCCTTAGTCTGGCTCTGTGAGTCTCAGTGATTAACACTGAACCATGAGGGGACCCTGAGTCTGGCTCTGTGAGTCTCAGTGATTAATACTGAACCCTGTGGGAGCCTTAGTCTGGCTCTGTGAGTCTCAGTGATTAACACTGAACCCTGAGGGAGCCTCAGTCTGGCTCTGTGAGTCTCAGTGATTAATACTGAACCCTGTGGGGGCCTTAGTCTGGCTCTGTGAGCCTCAGTGATTAAATTGAACCCTGTGGGAGCCTTAGTCTGGCTCTGTGAGCCTCAGTGATTAACACTGAATCCTAAGGGAGGGAGCCTTAGTCTGGCTCTGTGAGTCTCAGTGATTAACACTAAACCCTGTGGGAGCCCTCGTCTGGCTCTGTGAGCCTCAATGATTAACACTGAACCCTGAGGGAGTGAGTCTTAGTCTCGCTCTGTCTCAGAGATTAGCACTTAACCCTGTGGGAGGCTTAGTCTGGCTCTGTGAGCCTCAGTGATTAACACTGAACCCTGTGGGAGCCTTAGTCTGGCTCTGTGAGCCTCAGTGATTAACACTGAACCCTGTAGGAGCCTTAGTCTGGCTCTGTGAGTCTCGGTGATTAACACTGAACCCTGTGGGAGTCTCAGTCTGGCTCTGTGAGTCTCAGTGATTAACACTGATCCCTGTGGGAGTCTCAGTCTGGCTCTGTGAGTCTCAGTGATTAACACTGAACCCTCTGGGAGTCTCAGTCTGGCTCTGTCAGCCTCAGTAATTAACACTTAACCCTGTGGGAGTGAGCCTTAGTCTGGCTCTGTGAGTCTCAGTGAGTAATACAACACTATGGCAGTCTGAGTCTGGCTCTGTGAGTCTCAGTGATTAACACTAAACCCTGTGGGAGGCTGAGTCTGGCTCTGTGAGCCTCAGTGATTGACACTGAACCCTGTAGGAGCCTTAGTCTGGCTCTGTGAGTCTCAGTGATTAACACTGAACCCTGTGGGAGCCTTAGTCTGGCTCTGTGAGTCTCAGTGATTAACACTGAACCCTGTGGGACTGAGCCTTAGTCTGGCTCTGTGAGCCTAAGTGATTAACACTGAATCCTGTGGGAGCCTTAGTCTGGCTCTGTGAGCCTCAGTGATTGACACTGAACCCTGTAGGAGCCTTAGTCTGGCTCTGTGAGTCTCAGTGATTAACACTGAACCCTGAGGGAGTCTTAGTCTGGCTCTGTGAGCCTCAGTGATTAACACTGAACCCTGTGGGAGTCTTAGTCTGGCTCTGTGAGCCTCAGTGATTAACACTGAACCCTGTGGGAGGGAGCCTTAGTCTGGCTCTGGGAGCCTCAGTGATTAACACTGAACCCTGTGGGAGCCTTAGTCTGGCTCTGTGAGTCTCAGTGATTAACACTGAACCCTGTGGGGAGCCTTAGTCTGGCTCTGTGAGTCTCAGTGATTAACACTGAACGCTGTGGGAGCCTTAATCTGGCTCTGTGAGTCTCAGTGATTAACACTGAACCCTGTGGGAGGGAGCCTTAGTCTGGCTCTGTGAGCCTCAGTGATTAATACTGAACCCTGCGGGAGCCTTAGTCTGGCTCTGTGAATCTCAGTCTGGCTCTGTGAGCCTTAGTCTGGCTCTGTGAGCCTCAGTGATTGACACTGAACCCTGTAGGAGCCTCAGTCTGGCTCTGTGAGCCTCAGTGATTAACACTGAACCCTGTGGGAGCCTTAGTCTGGCTCTGTGAGCCTCAGTGATTAACACTGAACCCTGTGGGAGTGAGCCTTAGTCTGGCTCTGTGAGCCTCAGTGATTAACACTGAACCCTAAGGGAGTGAGCCTTAGTCTGGCTCTGTGAGCCTCAGTGATTCACACTGAACCCTAAGGGAGTGAGCCTCAGTCTGGCTCTGTGAGTCTCAGTGATTAACACTGATCCCTGTGGGAGCCTTAGTCTGTCTCTGTGAGCCTCAGTGATTAACACTGAACCCTGTGGGAGCCTTAGTCTGGCTCTATGAGTCTCAGTGATTAACACTGAACCCTGTGGGAGCCTTAGTCTGGCTCTGTGAGTCTCAGTGATTAACACTGAACCCTGTGGGAGTGAGCCTTAGTCTGGCTCTGTGAGTCTCAGTGATTAACACTGAACCCTGCAGGAGCCTTAGTCTGGCTCTGTGAGTCTCAGTGATTAACACTGAACCCTGTGGGAGCCTTAGTCTGGCTCTGTGAGTCTCAGTGATTAACACTGAACCCTGTTGGAGCCTTAGTCTGGCTCTGTGAGCCTCAGTGATTCATACTGAACCCTGCGGGAGCCTTAGTCTGGCTTTGTGAGCCTCAGTGATTAACACTGAACCCTGTGGGAGCCTTAGTCTGGCTCTGTGAGTCTCAGTGATTAACACTGAACCCTGTGGGAGTGAGCCTTAGTCTGGCTCTGTGAGTCTCAGTGATTAACACTGAACCCTGCGGGAGCCTTAGTCTGGCTCTGTGAGTCTCAGTGATTAACACTGAACCCTGTGGGAGTGAGCCTTAGTCTGGCTCTGTGAGCCTCAGTGATTAACACTGAACCCTGTGGGAGCCTTTGTCTGGCTCTGTGAGCCTCAGTGATTAACACTGAACCCTGTGGGAGTGAGCCTTAGTCTGGCTCTGTGAGTCTCAGTGATTAACACTGAACCCTGCGGGAGCCTTAGTCTGGCTCTGTGAGTCTCAGTGATTAACACTGAACCCTGTGGGAGCCTTAGTCTGGCTCTGTGAGTCTCAGTGATTAACACTGAACCCTGTTGGAGCCTTAGTCTGGCTCTGTGAGCCTCAGTGATTCATACTGAACCCTGCGGGAGCCTTAGTCTGGCTTTGTGAGCCTCAGTGATTAACACTGAACCCTGTGGGAGCCTTAGTCTGGCTCTGTGAGTCTCAGTGATTAACACTGAACCCTGTGGGAGCCTTAGTCTGGCTCTGTGAGTCTCAGTGATTAACACTGAACCCTATGGGAGTGAGCCTCAGTCTGGCTCTGTGAGTCTCAGTGATTAACACTGATCCCTGTGGGAGCCTTAGTCTGTCTCTGTGAGCCTCAGTGATTAACACTGAACCCTGTGGGAGCCTTAGTCTGGCTCTATGAGTCTCAGTGATTAACACTGAACCCTGTGGGAGCCTTAGTCTGGCTCTGTGAGTCTCAGTGATTAACACTGAACCCTGTGGGAGTGAGCCTTAGTCTGGCTCTGTGAGTCTCAGTGATTAACACTGAACCCTGCGGGAGCCTTAGTCTGGCTCTGTGAGTCTCAGTGATTAACACTGAACCCTGTGGGAGCCTTAGTCTGGCTCTGTGAGCCTCAGTGATTAACACTGAACCCTGTGGGAGCCTTTGTCTGGCTCTGTGAGCCTCAGTGATTAACACTGAACCCTGTGGGAGTGAGCCTTAGTCTGGCTCTGTGAGTCTCAGTGATTAACACTGAACCCTGCGGGAGCCTTAGTCTGGCTCTGTGAGTCTCAGTGATTAAC
This sequence comes from Petromyzon marinus, assembly GCF_010993605.1. Taxonomy (NCBI): domain Eukaryota; kingdom Metazoa; phylum Chordata; class Hyperoartia; order Petromyzontiformes; family Petromyzontidae; genus Petromyzon; species Petromyzon marinus. The sequence goes on along the minus strand of NW_022639115.1, from coordinate 98,576 downwards.
ACTGAACCCTGTGGGAGCCTTAGTCTGGCTCTGTGAGTCTCAGTGATTAACACTGAACCCTGTTGGAGCCTTAGTCTGGCTCTGTGAGCCTCAGTGATTCATACTGAACCCTGCGGGAGCCTTAGTCTGGCTTTGTGAGCCTCAGTGATTAACACTGAACCCTGTGGGAGCCTTAGTCTGGCTCTGTGAGTCTCAGTGATTAACACTGAACCCTGTGGGAGCCGTAGTCTGGCTCTGTGAGTCTCAGTGATTAACACTGAACCCTATGGGAGTGAGCCTCAGTCTGGCTCTGTGAGTCTCAGTGATTAACACTGATCCCTGTGGGAGCCTTAGTCTGTCTCTGTGAGCCTCAGTGATTAACACTGAACCCTGTGGGAGCCTTAGTCTGGCTCTATGAGTCTCAGTGATTAACACTGAACCCTGTGGGAGCCTTAGTCTGGCTCTGTGAGTCTCAGTGATTAACACTGAACCCTGTGGGAGTGAGCCTTAGTCTGGCTCTGTGAGTCTCAGTGATTAACACTGAACCCTGCGGGAGTGAGCCTTAGTCTGGCTCTGTGAGTCTCAGTGATTAACACTGAACCCTGCGGGAGCCTTAGTCTGGCTCTGTGAGCCTCAGTGATTAACACTGAACCCTGTGGGAGCCTTAGTCTGGCTCTGTGAGTCTCAGTGATTAACACTGAACCCTGTGGGAGGGAGCCTTAGTCTGGCTCTGTGAGTCTCAGTGATTAACACTGAACCCTGTGGGAGCCTTAGTCTGGCTCTGTGAGTCTCAGTGATTAACACTGAACCCTCTGGGAGTGAGCCTCAGTCTGGCTCTGTGAGTCTCAGTGATTAACACTGATCCCTGTGGGAGCCTTAGTCTGTCTCTGTGAGCCTCAGTGATTAACACTGAACCCTGTGGGAGCCTTAGTCTGGCTCTATGAGTCTCAGTGATTAACACTGAACCCTGTGGGAGCCTTAGTCTGGCTCTGTGAGTCTCAGTGATTAACACTGAACCCTGTGGGAGTGAGCCTTAGTCTGGCTCTGTGAGTCTCAGTGATTAACACTGAACCCTGCGGGAGCCTTAGTCTGGCTCTGTGAGTCTCAGTGATTAACACTGAACCCTGTGGGAGCCTTAGTCTGGCTCTGTGAGCCTCAGTGATTAACACTGAACCCTGTGGGAGCCTTTGTCTGGCTCTGTGAGCCTCAGTGATTAACACTGAACCCTGTGGGAGTGAGCCTTAGTCTGGCTCTGTGAGTCTCAGTGATTAACACTGAACCCTGCGGGAGCCTTAGTCTGGCTCTGTGAGTCTCAGTGATTAACACTGAACCCTGTGGGAGCCTTAGTCTGGCTCTGTGAGTCTCAGTGATTAACACTGAACCCTGTTGGAGCCTTAGTCTGGCTCTGTGAGCCTCAGTGATTCATACTGAACCCTGCGGGAGCCTTAGTCTGGCTTTGTGAGCCTCAGTGATTAACACTGAACCCTGTGGGAGCCTTAGTCTGGCTCTGTGAGTCTCAGTGATTAACACTGAACCCTGTGGGAGCCTTAGTCTGGCTCTGTGAGTCTCAGTGATTAACACTGAACCCTATGGGAGTGAGCCTCAGTCTGGCTCTGTGAGTCTCAGTGATTAACACTGATCCCTGTGGGAGCCTTAGTCTGTCTCTGTGAGCCTCAGTGATTAACACTGAACCCTGTGGGAGCCTTAGTCTGGCTCTATGAGTCTCAGTGATTAACACTGAACCCTGTGGGAGCCTTAGTCTGGCTCTGTGAGTCTCAGTGATTAACACTGAACCCTGTGGGAGTGAGCCTTAGTCTGGCTCTGTGAGTCTCAGTGATTAACACTGAACCCTGCGGGAGTGAGCCTTAGTCTGGCTCTGTGAGTCTCAGTGATTAACACTGAACCCTGCGGGAGCCTTAGTCTGGCTCTGTGAGCCTCAGTGATTAACACTGAACCCTGTGGGAGCCTTAGTCTGGCTCTGTGAGTCTCAGTGATTAACACTGAACCCTGTGGGAGGGAGCCTTAGTCTGGCTCTGTGAGTCTCAGTGATTAACACTGAACCCTGTGGGAGCCTTAGTCTGGCTCTGTGAGTCTCAGTGATTAACACTGAACCCTATGGGAGTGAGCCTCAGTCTGGCTCTGTGAGCCTCAGTGATTAACACTGAACCCTGTGGGAGCCTTAATCTGGCTCTGTGAGTCTCAGTGATTAACACTGAACCCTGTGGGAGTGAGCCTTAGTCTGGCTCTGTGAGCCTCAGTGATTAACACTGAACCCTGTGGGAGCCTCAGTCTGGCTCTGTGAGCCTCAGTGATTAACACTGAACGCTGTGGGAGCCTTAGTCTGGCTCTGTGAGTCTCAGTGATTAACACTGAACCCTGTGGGAGTGAGCCTTAGTCTGGCTCTGTGAGTCTCAGTGATTAACACTGAACCCTGTGGGAGTGAGCCTTAGTCTGGCTCTGTGAGTCTCAGTGATTAACACTGAACCCTGTGGGAGCCTTAGTCTGGCTCTGTGAGTCTCAGCGATTAACACTGAACCCTGTGGGAGCCTTAGTCTGGCTCTGTGAGCCTCAGCGATTAACACTGAACCCTGTGGGAGCCTTAGTCTGGCTCTGTGAGCCTCAGTGATTAACACTGAACCCTGTGGGAGTGAGCCTTAGTCGGGCTCTGTGAGTCTCAGTGATTAACACTGAACCCTTAGGGAGTGAGCCTTAGTCTGGCTCTGTGAGTCTTAGTCTGGCTCTGTGAGTCTCGGTTTCTATTCCCAGGCGCGCAGGATTCTAAATTCCTGAGACTATTTCTGGCGTGGGGGTTGTTTCTGTCTATGTGTGTGTCTGTGTGTGTGTCTGTGTGTGTGTCTGTGTGTGTGTGTGTCTGTGTGTGTGTGTGTCTGTGTGTGTCTGTGTGTGTGTGTCTGTGTGTGTGTGTCTGTGTGTGTGTGTTTCTGTCTCTGTGTGTGTGTCTGTGTGTGTGTCTGTGTGTGTGTGTCTGTGTGTGTGTGTCTGTGTGTTTGTCTGTGTGTGTGTCTGTGTGTGTGTGACTGTGTGTGTCTGTGTATGAGTCTGTGTGTGTGACTGTGTGTGTGTCTGTGTGTGTGTCTGTGTGTATGTGTGTGTCTGTGTGTGTGTCTGTGTGTTTGTCTGTGTGTGAGTCTGTGTGTGTGTGTGTCTGTGTGTGTGTCTGTGTGTGTGTGTCTGTGTGTGTGTGTTTCTGTTTGTGTGTGTGTGTCTGTGTGTGTCTGTGTGTGTGTCTATGTGTGTGTGACTGTGTGTGTCTGTGTGTGTGTGTCTGTGTCTTTGTCTGTATGTATGTCTGTGTTTGTGTGTGTGTTCTTGTGTGTGTTTGTGTGTGTGTGTGTCTGTGTGTGTCTGTGTGTGTGTCTGTCTATGTGTGTCTGTCTGTGTGTGTCTGTCTATGTGTGTGTGTCTGTGTGTGTCTGTGTGTGTGTGTCTGTGTGTGTTTTTGTGTGTGTGTCTGTGTGTGTGTGTCTGTGTGTGTGTGTCTGTGTGTGTGTGTCTGTGTGTGTGTGTATGCGTGTGTGTATGCGTGTGTGTATGCGTGTGTTTGTCTGTGTGTGAGTCTATGTGTGACTGTGTGTTTGTGTGCGAGTCTGTGTGTGACTGTGTGTGTGTCTGTGTATGAGTCTGTGTGTGTGTCTGTGTGTGTCTGTGTGTATGTGTGTGTGTCTGTGTTTGTGTGTGTGTCTGTGTGTTTGTCTGTGTGTGAGTCTGCGTGTGTTTGTGTGTGTGTGTCTGTGTGTGTGACTGCGTGTGTGTGACTGTGTGTATGAGTCTGTGTGTGACTCTGTGTGTGTGTATGTATATGTGTCTGTGTGTGTGTCTGTGTGTGAGTCTGTGTGTGTGTGTGTGCCTGTGTGTGTGTGTGTCTGTGTGTGTGTCTGTGTGTGTGTGTCTGTGTGCCGGGAAAGGTCCTGGCAAGGATTATTCAACATTGCCTTGCCAGGCACGCTGAGGGGAGGCTTGCGGAGCCCCAATGCGGTTTCAGTCAAGGGCGGTTCTGCACAGATGCCATATTTTCTGTCCGTCTGTTACAGCAGAGGTGTAGGGAATTCCAACAAGACCTACATCTCTGCTTTATTGACCTGGTCAATGCCTATGATACCATCAGTAGGCCTGGGCTCTGGGTTGTTCTTCGTGCTTTTGGAGTCACTGACCCTCTGCTCACGATCATTAAGGACCTTCATGATGGTGAGCGGGCCCGGGTAAAACTACGTGGCCGGGAGTCAGAGCCATTCCCTGTACACCTTGGGGTGCGACAGGGATGTCCTCTGGCTCCCACATTATTTAACATCTATTTTGACCACGTAGTTCGTGAAGCCTTCAATAGCTGTACCGGGGGAATCTCCATATGGTACAGATATAATGGGAGGCTGATCGATGCCCGGGTGCGGTCAAGGGATGGCTCCCTATTGCTCAACCACGTTATGTATGCTGATGATTTGGTAATAGCTGTTCATTCAGAGGATTGGAGACGCTGCTGCTGAGACTGGAGCGTGCCACTAAGAGATGGGGCCCTACCAAAACTAAGCACCTGCCTGGTATTTTGTACCATCGGACACTCCACCCCCACAACATTTAGGCTAGCCTGCCTACGATCCATCCTGGGTTTAACCAGGCTGGATTGTGTGAGCAGCTCACAAATCCTTGAAAGATCTGGGCAAGGTCCCATCGGTGAGCTCCTCCGGCGGGCAAGGCTGCGATGGCTGGGTCATGTAGCCCGCATGCCCAGCCACCGCATGCCGAAACAGCTTTTGTTCGGCCGGATCGAGGGGGCTAAACGGGCGCGGCACGGGCTAGAGAAGAGATGGAGTGATGTGGTACAGGAGGACGTGGAGCTGAGTGGACTTGCCAATGACTGGTACCAGCGGTGTCAAGATCGGCCTCTGTGGAGGAGGCTCGTGAAGGATGCTACTGGGCAGTTGGAGGCAGTCGCCCTCCAACAACAACGGAGGGCGGAGGAGCGACGCTCACAACAACGAGCGGAGCGCCGGGTGGCTAAAGCATAGCAAGTTGGCACAGTAGGGGGCACAGGTGGTGCATCAGCCAGTCATCTCAGTCAGTCGACCCGTGGCACCTGCTGGGTCTGCCCGTGACCTCCTGCCAGCGGGCGTTCGACACTTCACGTGGCCTCAACGTGCACATAGCCTGGCACAAGCGTCGTGGTGACGTCACCGCCACTTAGTGGCGAATGGCGGTTGTTGTTGTTGTGTGTGTGTCTGTGTGTGTGTCTGTGTGTGTGTAACACAGCACTTGCCCCTACAGCCCGGCGAGAGGCTACACGGGGGAGCTTTGTCTCTGTGACAGACATACAAAGACATACAAAGCTCCCCCAGGTAGCCTCTAGCAGGCTGTAGGGGCAAGTGCTGTTACACAAAGACAAAGCTCCCCCAGGTAGCCTCTAGCAGAGCTGTAGGGGCAAGTGCTGTTACACACAGACAAAGCTCCCCCAGGTAGCCTCTAGCAGGGCTGTAGGGGCAAGTGCTGTTATCTATGAAGGCTACCGGCACTGTGACACAGAGGGGGGTGGGTGTCCAGCACCACGCCTGGCCGCCTTTGTCTCTCCCCCAGTGGTGGCGATGTTCACTCACTACCACCACCACAACTACACCACTACTACACTACTACTACACCACCACTACACCACCACCACAACTACACCACTACACCACTACTACACCATCATCAGAACTACACCACCACTACACTACCACCACCACTACACCACCACTACACCACAACGACCACTACAACACCACTACACCACCACTACTACACCACCACTACACCACTACTACACCACCACTACACCACTACACCACCACCACCACTACACCACCACTACACCACCACTACACCACCACCACCACAACACTACACCACCACCACTACACCACTACACCACCACCACTACACCACCACCACCACTACACCACCACTACACCACCACTACACCACCACCACCACCACTACACCACCACTACACCACCACTGCTACACCACTACACCACCACCACTACACCACCATCACTACACCACCACTACACCACCACCACTACACCACCACTACACCACCACCACTACACCACCACTACACCACCACCACTACACCACCACTACACCACCACCACTACACCACCACTACAACACTACACCACCACTACACCACCACCACTACACCACCACCACTACACCACCACTACACCACCACCACTACACCACCACTACACCACCACCACTACACCACCACTACACCACCACCACTACACCACCACCACTACATCACCACCACTACATCACCACCACCACTGCACCACCACTACACCACTACACCACCACCACTACACCACCACTACACCACCACCACCACCACTACACCACCACTACACCACCACCACTACACCACCATTACACCACCACCACTACACCACCACCACTACACCACCACTACACCACCACCACCACCACTACACCACCACTACACCACCACTACTACACCACTACACCACCACTACACCACCACCACCACCACTACACCACCACCACTACACCACCATCACTACACCACCACTACACCACCACCACTACACCACCACCACTACACCACCACCACCACTACACCACCACCACTACACCACCACCACCACTGCACCACCACTACACCACCACCACTACACCACCACCACTACACCACCACCACTACACCACCATTACACCACCACTACACCACCATCACTACACCACCACTACACCACCATTACACCACCACCACTACACCACCACCACTACAACACTACACCACCACTACACCACCACCACCACCACTACACCAACACCACTACACCACCACTACACCACCACCACTACACCACCACCACTACACCACCACCACTACATCACCACTACCACTACACCACTACACCACCACCACTACACCACCACCACTACACCACCACCACTACATCACCCCTACCACCACCACTACACCACCACTACACCACCACCACTGCACCTACACCACCACCACTACACCACCACCACTACACCACCACCACTACACCACCACTACACCACCACCACCACCACTACACCACCACTACACCACCACTGCTACACCACTACACCACCACTACACCACCACCACTGCACCACCACTACACCACCACCACTACACCACCATCACTACACCACCACTACACCACCACCACTACACCACCACCACTACACCACCACCACCACTACACCACCACCACTACACCACCACCACCACTGCACCACCACTACACCACCACCACTACACCACCACCACTACACCACCACCACTACACCACCATTACACCACCACTACACCACCATCACTACACCACCACTACACCACCATTACACCACCACCACTACACCACCACCACTACAACACTACACCACCACTACACCACCACCACCACCACTACACCACCATCACTACACCACCACTACACCACCACCACTACACCACCACCACTACACCACCACCACTACATCACCACTACCACTACACCACTACACCACCACCACTACACCACCACCACTACACCACCACCACTACATCACCCCTACCACCACCACTACACCACCACTACACCACCACCACTGCACCTACACCACCACCACTACACCACCACCACTACATCACCACCACTACATGACCACCACTACACCACCACCACTTCACCACCACTGCTACACCACCACCACTACACCACCACCACTACACCACCACCACCACTACATCACCACCACTACACCACCATTACACCACCACTACACCACCACCACTACACCACCACTGCTACACCTACACCACCACCACTACACCACCATTACACCACCACTACACCACCACTACATCACCACCACCACTGCACCACCACTACCACCACTACACCACCACCACTACACCACCACTGCTACACCTACACCACCACCACTACACCACCATTACACCACCACTACACCACCACTACATCACCACCACTACACCACCACTACACCACCACTACACCACCACTACACCACCACCACTACACCACCACTACAACACTACACCACCACTACACCACCACTACACCACCACCACCACTACACCACCACTACACCACCACTACACCACCACCACCACTACACCACCACCACTACACCACCACTACACCACCACCACCACTGCACCACCACTACACCACCACCACTACACCACCACTACACCACCACCACTACACCACCACCACCACTACACCACCACCACTACACCACCACCACTACATCACCACCGCTACACCACCACCACCACTACACCACCACCACTACACCACCACCACTACACCACCACTACACCACCACCGCTACACCAGGTAAGTAATTTGAGGCTGAGTTAATCTAGGGGAGAGACGGCTCAAGACCACTCCCGGCCGCCTTTGTCTCCCTTAACCCCCCATTTCATGCACACGCACTGTACCATTTACGTCTGAGTCGACCTAGAGTGAGGACGGCTACAACAGCGGCCCCACGTTCTGCCAGTTTATTATTGGAGTCCGGTGGGGGTGAGTGGGGGGTGAGTGGGTGGGTGAGTGGGTGGGTGAGTGAGTGGGTGGGGGGGGGTGGGTGGGGGGTGAGTGGGGGGTGGGTGGGGGGGTGAGTGGGTGGGTGAGTGAGTGGGTGGGGGGGGGTGGGGGGGTGAGTGGGGGGTGAGTGGGTGGGGGGGGTGAGTGGGGGGGTGAGTGGGTGAGTGAGTGAGTGGGTGAGTGAGTGGGTGAGTGAGTGGGTGAGTGGGTGAGTGAGTGGGTGAGTGAGTGGGTGAGTGGGTGAGTGAGTGAGTGGGTGAGTGAGTGGGTGAGTGAGTGAGTGGGTGAGTGAGTGGGTGGGTGAGTGAGTGGGGGGTGAGTGGGGGGTGAGTGGGTGGGTGAGTGGGTGAGTGAGTGGGTGAGTGAGTGAGTGGGTGAGTGAGTGGGGGGTGAGTGGGGGGTGAGTGGGTGAGTGAGTGGGTGAGTGAGTGAGTGGGTGAGTGAGTGGGTGGGTGAGTGGGTGAGTGGGTGAGTGAGTGGGTGAGTGAGTGGGTGAGTGGGTGAGTGGGTGGGTGAGTGAGTGGGTGAGTGAGTGGGTGAGTGAGTGGGTGAGTGGGTGAGTGGGTGGGTGGGTGGGTGAGTGGGTGAGTGGGTGGGTGAGTGAGTGGGTGAGTGAGTGGGTGAGTGAGTGGGTGAGTGGGTGAGTGGGTGGGTGAGTGAGTGAGTGGGTGAGTGGGTGGGTGAGTGGGTGAGTGAGTGAGTGGGTGAGTGAGTGGGTGAGTGGGTGAGTGGGTGGGTGAGTGAGTGGGTGAGTGAGTGGGGGGTGAGTGGGGGGTGAGTGGGTGGGTGAGTGAGTGAGTGAGTGGGTGAGTGAGTGGGTGAGTGAGTGAGTGGGTGAGTGGGTGAGTGGGTGAGTGAGTGGGTGAGTGAGTGGGTGAGTGAGTGGGTGAGTGAGTGGGGGGTGAGTGGGGGGTGAGTGAGTGGGTGAGTGAGTGGGGGGTGAGTGGGGGGTGAGTGGGTGGGTGAGTGAGTCAGTGAGTGGGTGAGTGAGTGGGTGAGTGAGTGAGTGGGTGAGTGGGTGAGTGGGTGAGTGAGTGGGTGAGTGAGTGGGTGAGTGGGTGAGTGGGTGAGTGAGTGAGTGAGTGAGTGGGTGAGTGAGTGGGGGGTGAGTGGGGGGTGAGTGGGAGGGGAGAGTGAGTGAGTGAGTGGGGGGTGAGTGGGTGAGTGAGTGGGTGAGTGGGTGAGTGAGTGGGTGAGTGAGTGAGTGGGTGAGTGGGGGGTGAGTGGGGGGGGGTGTGGGGGGGGGTGAGTGGGTGAGTGAGTGAGTGGGTGAGTGAGTGAGTGAGTGGGTGAGTGGGGGGTGAGTAGGGGGTGAGTGGGTGGGTGAGTGAGTGAGTGGGTGAGTGAGTGAGTGGGTGAGTGAGTGGGGGGTGAGTGGGGGGTGAGTGGGGGGTGAGTGAGTGGGTGGGTGGGTGAGTGAGTGGGTGAGTGAGTGGGTGGGTGGGTGGGTGAGTGGGTGGGTGGGGGGGTGGGTGGGTGAGTGGGTGGGTGGGGGGGTGAGTGGGTGGGGGGGTGAGTGGGGGGGTGGGTGAGTGGGGTGGGGGGGTGAGTGGGGGGTTGGGGGTGACCCACCACCCCCGACTTTAACTCGCAGCTGTTCACTGGGTCTATGACGTCACCAGGTGCTATCATTGTCACAATAAGGGTAACCCGCGCCCGTCCGCCAACGCACGTTTGAGTTACCTTAATTGTGAACCAACACTCACTCACTCCCCACCACCACTCCCCACCACCACTCCCCACCACCACTCCCCACCATCACCACTCCCCACCACCACTCCCCACGACCACTCCCCACCATCACCACCTCCTCCCCACCACCACCACTCCCCACCACCACTCCCCACCACTCCCTCCCCACCACCACTCCCCACCACCACCTCCTCCCCACCACCACCACTCCCTCCCCACCACTCCCCACCACCACTCCCCACCCCCGAGTTTGAAGCTAAATTTAGCATCCTGTGTCACAAACTCCCAGCTCCAACCTTCAGTCGCCACCACCACAACCACCACAACCACCACCACAACCACCACCACAACCACCACAACCACCACCACCACAACCACCACAACCACCATAACCACCACCACCACAACCACCATAACCACCACCACAACCACCACCACCACAACCACCACCACCACCACAACCACCACCACAACCACCACCACAACCACCACCGCCACCACAACCACCACAAACACCACAACCACCACCACCACAACCACCACCACAACCACCACAACCACCACTAACATACAACTACCACAACCACCACAACCACCACAACCACCACAAACACCACCACAATCACCACGACCACGGCTCCTAGCGCCGTTAGTTCTAACAACAACCACCACCACGACAACCACCACCACCACCACGACAACCACCACCACTACAACCACCACCACAACCACCACCACCACCACAACCACCACAACCACCACCACCACCACAATCATCACAACCACCACTAACATACAACTTCCACAACCACCACAAACACCACAACCACCACCACCACCACGACAACCACCACCACTACAACCACCACCACAACCACCACCACGACATCGTTCGTCACGTGCGAGAGATGCGTCAGATGGTGAATTGTGGTGAAGTTGACGTCTGTGAGGAGGCCGCTGTGAATGCTGAATTGTAACGGTGAGTAGCTGATTCTATTACATTTGTGTGAGTTAGTGAGTGAGTAAGTGTGTGAGTGAGTGAGTGTGTGAGTGAGGGGGTGGGTGAGTGGGTGAGTGAGTGTGTGGGTGGGTGAGTGTGTGGGTGAGTGGGTGGGTGAGTGTGTGGGTGAGTGAGTGAGTGTGTGGGTGAGTGGGTGTGTGTGTGAGTGGTGAGTGAGTGAGTGGGTGAGTGAGTGGGTGGGTGAGTGAGTGGGTGTGTAGCTGATTTTATTACATTTGTGTGAGTTAGTGAGTGAGTAAGTGTGTGAGTGAGTGAGTGTGTGAGTGAGTGAGGGGGTGGGTGTGTGAGTGGGTGGCTGAGTGAGTGGGTGAGTGTGTGGCTGAGTGAGTGAGTGGGTGGCTGAGTGAGTGGGTGAGTGGTGAGTGAGTGAGTGGGTGAGTGAGTGTGTGGGTGGTGAGTGGGTGGGTGAGTGAGTGGGTGAGTGGGTGGGTGAGTGGGTGAGTGAGTGAGTGGGTGAGTGGGTGAGTGTGTGGGTGAGTGCGTGAGTGTGTGTGAGTGAGTGGGTGAGTGAGTGAGTGGGTGAGTGAGTGTGTGTGAGTGAGTGGGTGAGTGAGTGTGTGGGTGAGTGAGTGAGTGTGTGTGAGTGAGTGAGTGGGTGAGTGAGTGGGTGGGTGAGTGAGTGTGTGAGTGAGTGTGTGAGTGTGTGGCTAAGTGAGTGGGTGTGTGGGTGTGTGAGTGTGTAAGTGAGTGAGTGGCTGAGTGAGTGAGTGTGTGAGTGAGTGGATGAGTGAGTGAGTGGGTGAGGGAGTGAGTGGGTGGGTGAGTGTGAGTGAGTGGGTGAGTGAGTGTGTGGCTGAGTGAGTGAGTGTGTGAGTGAGTGTGTGGGTGAGGGAGTGAGTGGGTGAGTGAGTGAGTGTGTGAGTGAGTGAGTGGGTGAGTGGGTGAGTGTGTGAGTGAGTGTGTGAGTGAGTGTGTGGCTTAGTGAGTGAGTGTGTGAGTGTGTGAGTGTGAGTGAGTGGGTGAGTGAGTGTGTGAGTGGGTGAGTGTGAGTGAGTGTGTGAGTGAGTGTGTGAGTGAGTGGGTGAGTGAGTGAGTGGGTGAGTGAGTGAGTGGGTGAGTGAGTGAGTGTGTGAGTGAGTGAGTGTGTGAGTGAGTGTGTGTGAGTGAGTGGGTGGGTGAGTGGGTGGGTGAGTGAGTGGGTGGGTGAGTGTGTGTGAGTGAGTGGGTGGGTGAGTGTGTGTGTGAGTGAGTGAGTGGGTGAGTGAGTGAGTGGGTGAATGAGTGAGTGGGTGTGTGAGTGAGTGTGTGAGTGAGTGGGTGTGTGAGTGAGTGTGTGGGTGTGTGAGTGGGTGAGTGAGTGAGTGGGTGTGTGAGTGAGTGGGTGAGTGAGTGAGTGGGTGAGTGAGTGAGTGGGTGAGTGAGTGAGTGGGTGTGTGAATGAGTGGGTGAGTGAGTGAGTGGGTGAGTGAGTGAGTGGGTGAGTGAGTGGGTGAGTGTGTGAGTGAGTGTGTGAGTGGGTGAGTGTGAGTGAGTGGGTGAGTGAGTGTGTGGCTGAGTGAGTGAGTGTGTGAGTGAGTGTGTGGGTGAGGGAGTGAGTGGGTGAGTGAGTGAGTGTGTGAGTGAGTGAGTGGGTGGGTGAGTGGGTGAGTGTGTGAGTGAGTGTGTGAGTGAGTGTGTGGCTTAGTGAGTGAGTGTGTGAGTGGGTGAGTGTGAGTGAGTGGGTGAGTGAGTGTGTGAGTGGGTGAGTGTGAGTGAGTGTGTGAGTGAGTGTGTGAGTGAGTGGGTGAGTGAGTGAGTGGGTGAGTGAGTGAGTGGGTGAGTGAGTGAGTGTGTGAGTGAGTGAGTGTGTGAGTGAGTGTGTGTGTGTGAGTGGGTGGGTGAGTGGGTGGGTGAGTGAGTGGGTGGGTGAGTGTGTGTGAGTGAGTGGGTGGGTGAGTGTGTGTGTGAGTGAGTGAGTGGGTGAGTGAGTGAGTGGGTGAGTGAGTGAGTGGGTGAGTGAGTGAGTGTGTGAGTGAGTGGGTGTGTGAGTGAGTGTGTGAGTGAGTGAGTGGGTGAGTGAGTGAGTGGGTGTGTGAGTGAGTGAGGGGGTGGGTGTGTGAGTGGGTGGCTGAGTGAGTGGGTGAGTGTGTGGCTGAGTGAGTGAGTGGGTGGCTGAGTGAGTGGGTGAGTGGTGAGTGAGTGAGTGGGTGAGTGAGTGTGTGGGTGGTGAGTGGGTGGGTGAGTGAGTGGGTGAGTGGGTGGGTGAGTGGGTGAGTGAGTGAGTGGGTGAGTGGGTGAGTGTGTGGGTGAGTGCGTGAGTGTGTGTGAGTGAGTGGGTGAGTGAGTGAGTGGGTGAGTGAGTGTGTGTGAGTGAGTGGGTGGGTGAGTGTGTGGGTGAGTGAGTGAGTGTGTGTGAGTGAGTGAGTGGGTGAGTGAGTGGGTGGGTGAGTGAGTGTGTGAGTGAGTGTGTGAGTGTGTGGCTAAGTGAGTGGGTGTGTGGGTGTGTGAGTGTGTAAGTGAGTGAGTGGCTGAGTGAGTGAGTGTGTGAGTGAGTGGATGAGTGAGTGAGTAGGTGAGGGAGTGAGTGGGTGGGTGAGTGTGAGTGAGTGGGTGAGTGAGTGTGTGGCTGAGTGAGTGAGTGTGTGAGTGAGTGTGTGGGTGAGGGAGTGAGTGGGTGAGTGAGTGAGTGTGTGAGTGAGTGAGTGGGTGGGTGAGTGAGTGTGTGTGTGAGTGAGTGTGTGAGTGAGTGTGTGGCTGAGTGAGTGAGTGAGTGAGTGGGTGAGTGTGAGTGAGTGTGTGAGTGTGTGAGTGTGAGTGAGTGTGTGAGTGAGTGTGTGAGTGAGTGGGTGAGTGAGTGAGTGGGTGAGTGAGTGAGTGGGTGAGTGAGTGAGTGTGTGAGTGAGTGAGTGTGTGAGTGAGTGTGTGTGAGTGAGTGGGTGGGTGAGTGGGTGGGTGAGTGAGTGGGTGGGTGAGTGTGTGTGAGTGAGTGGGTGGGTGAGTGTGTGTGTGAGTGAGTGAGTGGGTGAGTGAGTGAGTGGGTGAATGAGTGAGTGGGTGTGTGAGTGAGTGTGTGAGTGAGTGGGTGTGTGAGTGAGTGTGTGAGTGAGTGAGTGGGTGAGTGAGTGGGTGAGTGAGTGTGTGGGTGGGTGAGTGTGTGGGTGAGTGGGTGGGTGAGTGTGTGGGTGAGTGAGTGAGTGTGTGGGTGAGTGGGTGTGTGTGTGAGTGGTGAGTGAGTGAGTGGGTGAGTGAGTGGGTGGGTGAGTGAGTGGGTGTGTAGCTGATTTTATTACATTTGTGTGAGTTAGTGAGTGAGTAAGTGTGTGAGTGAGTGAGTGTGTGAGTGAGTGAGGGGGTGGGTGTGTGAGTGGGTGGCTGAGTGAGTGGGTGAGTGTGTGGCTGAGTGAGTGAGTGGGTGGCTGAGTGAGTGGGTGAGTGGTGAGTGAGTGAGTGGGTGAGTGAGTGTGTGGGTGGTGAGTGGGTGGGTGAGTGAGTGGGTGAGTGGGTGGGTGAGTGGGTGAGTGAGTGAGTGGGTGAGTGGGTGAGTGTGTGGGTGAGTGCGTGAGTGTGTGTGAGTGAGTGGGTGAGTGAGTGAGTGGGTGAGTGAGTGTGTGTGAGTGAGTGGGTGAGTGAGTGTGTGGGTGAGTGAGTGAGTGTGTGTGAGTGAGTGAGTGGGTGAGTGAGTGGGTGGGTGAGTGAGTGTGTGAGTGAGTGTGTGAGTGTGTGGCTAAGTGAGTGGGTGTGTGGGTGTGTGAGTGTGTAAGTGAGTGAGTGGCTGAGTGAGTGAGTGTGTGAGTGAGTGGATGAGTGAGTGAGTGGGTGAGGGAGTGAGTGGGTGGGTGAGTGTGAGTGAGTGGGTGTGTGAGTGTGTGGCTGAGTGAGTGAGTGTGTGAGTGAGTGTGTGGGTGAGGGAGTGAGTGGGTGAGTGAGTGAGTGTGTGAGTGAGTGAGTGGGTGAGTGGGTGAGTGTGTGAGTGAGTGTGTGAGTGAGTGTGTGGCTTAGTGAGTGAGTGTGTGAGTGGGTGAGTGTGAGTGAGTGGGTGAGTGAGTGTGTGAGTGGGTGAGTGTGAGTGAGTGTGTGAGTGAGTGTGTGAGTGAGTGGGTGAGTGAGTGAGTGGGTGGGTGAGTGAGTGGGTGTGTGAGTGAGTGGGTGAGTGAGTGAGTGTGTGAGTGAGTGTGTGTGAGTGAGTGGGTGGGTGAGTGGGTGGGTGAGTGAGTGGGTGGGTGAGTGTGTGTGAGTGAGTGGGTGAGTGAGTGTGTGTGTGAGTGAGTGAGTGGGTGAGTGAGTGAGTGGGTGAATGAGTGAGTGGGTGGGTGAGTGGGTGAGTGGGTGAGTGGGTGTGTGGGTGGGTGTGTGTGTGTGTGTGTGGGTGAGTGAGTGAGTGGGTGTGTGAGTGAGTGGGTGAGTGAGTGAGTGGGTGAGTGAGTGAGTGGGTGAGTGAGTGAGTGGGTGTGTGAATGAGTGGGTGAGTGAGTGAGTGGGTGAGTGAGTGAGTGGGTGAGTGAGTGGGTGAGTGTGTGAGTGAGTGAGTGGGTGAGTGAGTGTGAGTGAGTGGGTGAGTGAGTGTGTGGCTGAGTGAGTGAGTGTGTGAGTGAGTGTGTGGGTGAGGGAGTGAGTGGGTGAGTGAGTGAGTGTGTGAGTGAGTGAGTGGGTGGGTGAGTGGGTGAGTGTGTGAGTGAGTGAGTGAGTGAGTGGGTGAGTGAGTGTGTGTGTGAGTGGGTGAGTGTGAGTGAGTGGGTGAGTGAGTGTGTGAGTGGGTGTGTGTGTGTGAGTGTGTGAGTGAGTGTGTGAGTGAGTGGGTGAGTGAGTGAGTGGGTGAGTGAGTGAGTGGGTGAGTGAGTGAGTGTGTGAGTGAGTGAGTGTGTGAGTGAGTGTGTGTGAGTGAGTGGGTGGGTGAGTGGGTGGGTGAGTGAGTGGGTGGGTGAGTGTGTGTGAGTGAGTGGGTGGGTGAGTGTGTGTGTGAGTGAGTGAGTGGGTGTGTGAGTGAGTGGGTGAGTGAGTGAGTGGGTGTGTGAGTGAGTGTGTGAGTGAGTGGGTGTGTGAGTGTGTGTGTGAGTGAGTGAGTGGGTGAGTGAGTGAGTGGGTGTGTGAGTGAGTGAGGGGGTGGGTGTGTGAGTGGGTGGCTGAGTGAGTGGGTGAGTGTGTGGCTGAGTGAGTGAGTGGGTGGCTGAGTGAGTGGGTGAGTGGTGAGTGAGTGAGTGGGTGAGTGAGTGTGTGGGTGGTGAGTGGGTGGGTGAGTGAGTGGGTGAGTGGGTGGGTGAGTGGGTGAGTGAGTGAGTGGGTGAGTGGGTGTGTGTGTGGGTGAGTGCGTGAGTGTGTGTGAGTGAGTGGGTGAGTGAGTGAGTGGGTGAGTGAGTGTGTGTGAGTGAGTGGGTGAGTGAGTGTGTGGGTGAGTGAGTGAGTGTGTGTGAGTGAGTGAGTGGGTGAGTGAGTGGGTGGGTGAGTGAGTGTGTGAGTGAGTGTGTGAGTGTGTGGCTAAGTGAGTGGGTGTGTGGGTGTGTGAGTGTGTAAGTGAGTGAGTGGCTGAGTGAGTGAGTGTGTGAGTGAGTGGATGAGTGAGTGAGTAGGTGAGGGAGTGAGTGGGTGGGTGAGTGTGAGTGAGTGGGTGAGTGAGTGTGTGGCTGAGTGAGTGAGTGTGTGAGTGAGTGTGTGGGTGTGGGAGTGAGTGGGTGAGTGAGTGAGTGTGTGAGTGAGTGAGTGGGTGGGTGAGTGGGTGAGTGTGTGAGTGAGTGTGTGAGTGAGTGTGTGGCTTAGTGAGTGAGTGTGTGAGTGGGTGAGTGTGAGTGAGTGTGTGAGTGGGTGAGTGTGAGTGAGTGTGTGAGTGAGTGTGTGAGTGAGTGGGTGAGTGAGTGAGTGGGTGAGTGAGTGAGTGGGTGAGTGAGTGAGTGTGTGAGTGAGTGAGTGTGTGAGTGAGTGTGTGTGAGTGAGTGGGTGGGTGAGTGGGTGGGTGAGTGAGTGGGTGGGTGAGTGTGTGTGAGTGAGTGGGTGGGTGAGTGTGTGTGTGAGTGAGTGAGTGGGTGAGTGAGTGAGTGGGTGAGTGAGTGAGTGGGTGTGTGAGTGAGTGTGTGAGTGAGTGGGTGTGTGAGTGAGTGTGTGAGTGAGTGAGTGGGTGAGTGAGTGAGTGGGTGTGTGAGTGAGTGGGTGAGTGAGTGAGTGGGTGAGTGAGTGAGTGGGTGTGTGAGTGAGTGGGTGGGTGAGTGGGTGGGTGAGTGAGTGGGTGGGTGAGTGTGTGTGAGTGAGTGGGTGGGTGAGTGTGTGTGTGAGTGAGTGAGTGGGTGAGTGAGTGAGTGGGTGAATGAGTGAGTGGGTGTGTGAGTGAGTGTGTGAGTGAGTGGGTGTGTGAGTGAGTGTGTGAGTGAGTGAGTGTGTGAGTGAGTGAGTGGGTGTGTGAGTGAGTGAGGGGGTGGGTGAGTGAGTGAGTGGGTGAGTGAGTGGGTGAGTGTGTGGCTGAGTGAGTGAGTGGGTGGCTGAGTGAGTGGGTGAGTGGTGAGTGAGTGAGTGGGTGAGTGAGTGTGTGGGTGGTGAGTGGGTGGGTGAGTGAGTGGGTGAGTGGGTGGGTGAGTGGGTGAGTGAGTGAGTGGGTGAGTGGGTGAGTGTGTGTGTGAGTGCGTGAGTGTGTGTGAGTGAGTGGGTGAGTGAGTGAGTGGGTGAGTGAGTGAGTGTGTGAGTGAGTGTGTGAGTGAGTGTGTGGGTGAGTGAGTGAGTGTGTGTGAGTGAGTGAGTGGGTGAGTGAGTGGGTGGGTGAGTGAGTGTGTGAGTGAGTGTGTGAGTGTGTGGCTAAGTGAGTGGGTGTGTGGGTGTGTGAGTGTGTAAGTGAGTGAGTGGCTGAGTGAGTGAGTGTGTGAGTGAGTGGATGAGTGAGTGAGTGGGTGAGGGAGTGAGTGGGTGGGTGAGTGTGAGTGAGTGGGTGAGTGAGTGTGTGGCTGAGTGAGTGAGTGTGTGAGTGAGTGTGTGGGTGAGGGAGTGAGTGGGTGAGTGAGTGAGTGGGTGAGTGAGTGAGTGGGTGGGTGAGTGGGTGAGTGTGTGAGTGAGTGTGTGAGTGAGTGTGTGGCTTAGTGAGTGAGTGTGTGAGTGGGTGAGTGTGAGTGAGTGTGTGAGTGGGTGAGTGTGAGTGAGTGTGTGAGTGAGTGGGTGAGTGAGTGGGTGAGTGAGTGAGTGGGTGAGTGAGTGAGTGGGTGAGTGAGTGAGTGTGTGAGTGAGTGAGTGTGTGAGTGAGTGTGTGTGAGTGAGTGGGTGGGTGAGTGGGTGGGTGAGTGAGTGGGTGGGTGAGTGT
The DNA here is from genome assembly GCF_010993605.1 of Petromyzon marinus. Lineage (NCBI taxonomy): Eukaryota > Metazoa > Chordata > Hyperoartia > Petromyzontiformes > Petromyzontidae > Petromyzon > Petromyzon marinus. The sequence goes on along the minus strand of NW_022639115.1, from coordinate 80,083 downwards.
GTGTGAGTGTGTGGGTGGGTGAGTGTGTGTGTGAGTGAGTGAGTGGGTGAGTGAGTGAGTGGGTGAGTGAGTGAGTGGGTGTGTGAGTGAGTGTGTGAGTGAGTGGGTGTGTGAGTGAGTGTGTGAGTGAGTGAGTGGGTGAGTGAGTGAGTGGGTGTGTGAGTGAGTGGGTGAGTGAGTGAGTGGGTGAGTGAGTGAGTGGGTGAGTGAGTGAGTGGGTGTGTGAATGAGTGGGTGAGTGAGTGAGTGGGTGAGTGAGTGAGTGGGTGAGTGAGTGGGTGAGTGTGTGAGTGAGTGTGTGAGTGGGTGAGTGTGAGTGAGTGGGTGAGTGAGTGTGTGGGTGAGTGAGTGAGTGTGTGTGTGAGTGTGTGGGTGAGGGAGTGAGTGGGTGAGTGAGTGAGTGTGTGAGTGAGTGAGTGGGTGGGTGAGTGGGTGAGTGTGTGAGTGAGTGTGTGAGTGAGTGTGTGGCTTAGTGAGTGAGTGTGTGAGTGGGTGAGTGTGAGTGAGTGGGTGAGTGAGTGTGTGGGTGTGTGAGTGAGTGTGTGAGTGAGTGTGTGAGTGAGTGGGTGAGTGAGTGAGTGGGTGAGTGAGTGAGTGGGTGAGTGAGTGAGTGTGTGAGTGAGTGAGTGTGTGAGTGAGTGTGTGTGAGTGAGTGGGTGGGTGAGTGGGTGGGTGAGTGAGTGGGTGGGTGAGTGTGTGTGAGTGAGTGGGTGGGTGAGTGTGTGTGTGAGTGAGTGAGTGGGTGAGTGAGTGAGTGGGTGAATGAGTGAGTGGGTGTGTGAGTGAGTGTGTGAGTGAGTGGGTGTGTGAGTGAGTGTGTGAGTGAGTGAGTGGGTGAGTGAGTGAGTGGGTGTGTGAGTGAGTGGGTGAGTGAGTGAGTGAGTGGGTGAGTGAGTGAGTGGGTGAGTGAGTGAGTGGGTGTGTGAATGAGTGGGTGAGTGAGTGAGTGGGTGAGTGAGTGAGTGGGTGAGTGAGTGGGTGAGTGTGTGAGTGAGTGTGTGAGTGGGTGAGTGTGAGTGAGTTGGTGAGTGAGTGTGTGAGTGAGTGGGTGAGTGAATGGCTGAGTGAGTGAGTGGGTGAGTGAGTGGGTGAGTGAGTGGGTGGGTGAGTGAGTGAGTGTGTGAGTGTGTGTGAGTGGGTGAGTGAGTGTGTGGTGAGTGAATGGGTGAGTGGGTGAGTAAGTGGGTGAGTGTGTGAGTGGGTGAGTGTGTGAGTGGGTGAGTGTGTGAGTGAGTGTGTGAGTGGTGAGTGAGTGAGTGAGTGCATGAGCGATTGGGTGAGCGAGTGTGTGAGTGAGTGTGTGAGTGAGTGGGTGAGTGAGTGAGTGTGTGAGTGGGTGAGTGAGTGAGTGGTTGAGTGAGTGAATGTGTGAGTGAGTGAGTGAGGTAGTGATTGGGTGAGTGAGTGAGTGAGTGTGTGAGTGTGTGTGAGTGGGTGAGTGAGTGAGTGTGAGTGGGTGAGTGAGTGAGTGTGTGAGTGGGTGAGTGAGTGAATGTGTGAGTGAGTGAGTGGGTGAGTGAGTGAGTGGGTGAGTGAGTGGGTGAGTGGGTAAGTGAGTGAGAGAGTGGGTGAGTGAGTGGGTGAGTGAGTGAGTGAGTGGGTGGGTGAGTGAGTGAGTGAGTGGGTGAGTGGGTGAATGGGTGAGTGAGTGAGCGAGTGGGTGAGTGAGTGAGTGAGGGAGTGGGTGCGTGAGTGAGTGAGTGGGTGAGTGAGTGGATGAGTGAGTGGGTGAGTGAGTGAGTGGGTGAGTGAGTGTGTGGGTGGGTGAGTGAATGAGTGGGTGGGTGAATGAGTGGGTGGGTGAGTGAGTCAGTGGGTGAGTGAGTGGGTGGGTGAGTGAGTGAGTGGGTGAGTGAGTGAGTGGGTGAGTGAGTGGGTGGGTGGGTGGGTGAGTGAGTGGGTGAGTGAGTGAGTGGGTGAGTGAGTGAGTGAGTGGGTGAGTGAGTGAGTGGGTGAGTGAGTGTGTGAGTGGGTGAGTGAGTGTGTGAGTGGGTGAGTGAGTGAGTGGGTGAGTGAGTGAGTGGGTGAGTGAGTGAGTGGGTGAGTGAGTGTGTGGGTGGGTGAGTGCATGAGTGGGTGGGTGAATGAGTGGATGGGTGAGTGAGTCAGTGGGTGAGTGAGTGGGTGGGTGAGTGAGTGGGTGAGTGAGTGAGTGGGTGAGTGAGTGGGTGGGTGGGTGGGTGAGTGAGTGGGTGAGTGAGTGAGTGGGTGAGTGAGTGAGTGAGTGGGTGAGTGAATGAGTGAGTGGGTGAGTGAGTGTGTGAGTGAGTGTGTGAGTGAGTGGGTAGGTGGGTGACTGGGTGAGGGAGTGAGTGGGTGAGTGAGTGAGAGGGTGAGTGAGTGGGTGAGTGAGTGGGTGGGTGAGTGAGTGGGTGAGTGAGTCAGTGAGTGAGTGAGTGTGTGAGTGAGTGGTTAGGTGGGTGAGTGAGTGAGTGGGTGAGTGAGTGAGTCAGTGGGTGAGTGAGTGAATGTGTGAGTGAATGAGTGAGTGGGTGAGTGGGTGAGTGGGTGAGTGAGTGAGTCAGTGGGTGAGTGAGTGGGTGGGTGAGTGAGTGAGTGGGTGAGTGAGTGAGTGGGTGAGTGAGTGGGTGAGTGTGTGAGTGAGTGTGTGAGTGGGTGAGTGTGAGTGAGTGGGTGAGTGAGTGTGTGAGTGAGTGGGTGAGTGAATGGCTGAGTGAGTGAGTGGGTGAGTGAGTGAGTGGGTGAGTGAGTGGGTGAGTGAGTGTGTGAGTGTGTGTGAGTGGGTGAGTGAGTGCGTGGTGAGTGAATGGGTGAGTGGGTGAGTAAGTGGGTGAGTGTGTGAGTGGGTGAGTGTGTGAGTGGGTGAGTGTGTGAGTGAGTGTGTGAGTGGTGGGTGAGTGAGTGAATGAGCGATTGGGTGAGCGAGTGTGTGAGTGAGTGTGTGAGTGAGTGGGTGAGTGAGTGAGTGTGTGAGTGGGTGAGTGAGTGAGTGGTTGAGTGAGTGAATGTGTGAGTGAGTGAGGGAGTGATTGGGTGAGTGAGTGAGTGTGTGAGTGGGTGAGTGAGTGAGTGTGTGAGTGAGTGAGTGGGTGAGTGAGTGAGTGGGTGAGTGAGTGGGTGAGTGGGTAAGTGAGTGAGAGAGTGGGTGAGTGAGTGGGTGAGTGAGTGAGTGGGTGAGTGAGTGGGTGGGTGAGTGAGTGAGTGGGTGAGTGGGTGAATGGGTGAGTGAGTGGATGAGTGAGTGGGTGAGTGAGTGAGTGGGTGAGTGAGTGTGTGGGTGGGTGAGTGAATGAGTGGGTGGGTGAATGAGTGGGTGGGTGAGTGAGTTAGTGGGTGAGTGAGTGGGTGGGTGAGTGAGTGGGTGAGTGAGTGAGTGGGTGAGTGAGTGAGTGGGTGGGTGAGTGAGTGGGTGAGTGAGTGAGTGGGTGAGTGAGTGAGTGGGTGAGTGAATGAGTGAGTGGGTGAGTGAATGAGTGAGTGGGTGAGTGAGTGAGTGTGTGAGTGAGTGTGTGAGTGAGTGGGTAGGTGGGTGACTGGGTGAGGGAGTGGGTGAGTGAGTGAGAGGGTGAGTGAGTGGGTGAGTGAGTGGGTGGGTGAGTGAGTGGGTGAGTGAGTCAGTGAGTGAGTGAGTGTGTGAGTGAGTGGGTAGGTGGGTGAGTGAGTGAGTGGGTGAGTGAGTGAGTCAGTGGGTGAGTGAGTGAATGTGTGAGTGAATGAGTGAGTGGGTGAGTGGGTGAGTGGGTGAGTGAGTGAGTCAGTGGGTGAGTGAGTGAATGTGTGAGTGAATGAGTGAGTGGGTCAGTGAGTGAGTGTGTGAGTGAGTGAGTGTGTGAGTGAGTGTATGAGTGAGTGGGTAGGTGGATGAGTGAGTGAGTGGGTGAGGGAGTGAGTGGGTGAGTGAGAGGGTGAGTGAGTGGGTGAGTGAGTGGGTGGGTGGGTGAGTGGGTGAGTGAGTGAGTGGGTGAGTGAGTGAGTGGGTGGGTGAATGAGTGGGTGGGTGAGTGAGTGTGTGAGTGAGTGGGTAGGTGGGGGAGTGAGTGAGTGTGCGGATCCGTGTCTCTGTGTGAGTCTTCCTCCATCTCCCTCTGTCTCTCCGTGTCTCCCTCAGTGACCCGTGTCTCCCCCGTGTCTCCCCGTGTCTCCCCGTGTCTCCCCCGTGTCTCCCCGTGTCTCCCCGTGTCTCCCTCAGTGACCCCGTGTCTCCCGTGTCTCCCCGTGTCTCCCCGTGTCTCCCCGTGTCTCCCCCGTGTCTCCCCCGTATCTCCCTCAGTGACCCCGTGTCTCCCCGTGTCTCCCTCAGTGACCCCGTGTCTCCCCCGTGTCTCCCCGTGTCTCCCTCAGTGACCCCGTGTCTCCCCGTGTATCCCCGTGTCTCCCCGTGTCTCCCTCAGTGACCCGTGTCTCCCCGTGTCTCCCCCGTGTCTCCCCGTGTCTCCCCGTGTCTCCCCGTGTCTCCCTAAGTGACTCCGTGTCTCCCTCAGTGACCCCGTGTCTCCCCCGTGTCTCCCCGTGTCTCCCCGTGTCTCCCTCAGTGACCCCGTGTCTCCCCGTGTCTCCCTCGGTGACCCCGTGTCTCCCCGTGTCTCCCCCCTGTCTCCCCCCTGTGTCCCCCGTGTCTCCCCCGTGTCTCCCCCGTGTCTCCCTCAGTGACCCCGTGTCTCCCCGTGTCTCCCCCGTGTCTCCCCCGTGTCCCCCCCCCCCCTGTCTCCCCCCTGTGTCCCCCGTGTCTCCCCCGTGTCTCCCCGTGTCTCCCTCAGTGACCCCGTGTCTCCCCGTGTCTCCCCCGTGTCTCCCCGTGTCTCCCTCAGTGACCCCGTGTCTCCCCCGTGTCTCCCCGTGTCTCCCCCGTGTCTCCCCGTGTCTCCCTCAGTGACCCCGTGTCTCCCCGTGTCTCCCCCGTGTCTCCCCGTGTCTCCCTCAGTGACCCCGTGTCTCCCCGTGTATCCCCGTGTCTCCCCGTGTCTCCCCGTGTCTCCCTCAGTGACCCCGTGTCTCCCCGTGTCTCCCCGTGTCTCCCCCGTGTCTCCCCGTGTCTCCCTCGGTGACCCCGTGTCTCCCCGTGTCTCCCCCGTGTCTCCCCCCTGTCTCCCCCCTGTCTCCCCCGTGTCTCCCCCGTGTCTCCCTCAGTGACCCCGTGTCTCCCCCGTGTCTCCCCGTGTCTCCCTGTGTCTCCCCGTGTATCCCCCGTGTCTCCCCGTGTCTCCCCCGTGTCTCCCCCGTGTCTCCCCGTGTCTCCCCACTGTCTCCCCGTGTCTCCCCCGTGTCTCCCCGTGTCTCCCTCAGTGACCCCGTGTCTCCCCGTGTCTCCCCGTGTCTCCCTCAGTGACCCCGTGTCTCCCCGTGTATCCCCGTGTCTCCCCGTGTCTCCCCGTGTCTCCCTCAGTGACCCCGTGTCTCCCCGTGTCTCCCCGTGTCTCCCTCAGTGACCCCGTGTCTCCCCGTGTATCCCCGTGTCTCCCCGTGTCTCCCCGTGTCTCCCTCAGTGACCCCGTGTCTCCCCCGTGTCTCCCCATGTCTCCCCGTGTCTCCCCGTGTATCCCCGTGTCTCCCCGTGTCTCCCTCAGTGACCCCGTGTCTCCCCCGTGTCTCCCCATGTCTCCCCGTGTCTCCCCCGTGTTTCCCCGTGTCTCCCCCGTGTCTCCCCCGTGTCTCCCTCAGTGACCCCGTGTCTCCCCGTGTCTCCCCCGTGTCTCCCCGTGTCTCCCCGTGTCTCCCCGTGTCTCCCTCACTGACCCCGTGTCTACCTCAGTGACCCCGTGTCTCCCCGTGTCTCCCCCGTGTCTCCCCGTGTCTCCCTGTGTCTCCCTCAGTGACCCCGTGTCTCCCTCAGTGACCCTGTGTCTCCCCGTGTCTCCCTGTGTCTCCCTCAGTGACACCGTGTCTCCCTGTGTCTCCCCGTGTCTCCCCGTGTCTCCCTGTGTCTCCCTCACTGACCCCGTGTCTACCTCAGTGACCCCGTGTCTCCCCCGTGTCTCCCCGTGTCTCCCTGTGTCTCCCTCAGTGACCCCGTGTCTCCCTCAGTGACCCTGTGTCTCCCCGTGTCTCCCTGTGTCTCCCTCAGTGACCCCGTGTCTCCCTGTGTCTCCCCGTGTCTCCCCGTGTCTCCCTGTGTCTCCCTCAGTGACCCCGTGTCTCCCCGTGTCTCCCCGTGTCTCCCCGTGTGACCCCGTGTCTCCCTCAGTGACCCCGTGTCTCCCCGTGTCTCCCCCGTGTCTCCCCCGTGTCTCCCCGTGTATCCCCGTGTCTCCCCGTGTCTCCCCGTGTCTCCCTGTGTCTCCCTCACTGACCCCGTGTCTACCTCAGTGACCCCGTGTCTCCCCGTGTCTCCCCCGTGTCTCCCCGTGTCTCCCTGTGTCTCCCTCAGTGACCCCGTGTCTCCCTCAGTGACCCTGTGTCTCCCCGTGTCTCCCTGTGTCTCCCTCAGTGACCCCGTGTCTCCCTGTGTCTCCCCGTGTCTCCCCGTGTCTCCCCCGTGTCTCCCTGTGTCTCCCTCAGTGACCCGTGTCTCCCCCGTGTCTCCCCCGTGTCTCCCCATGTCTCCCCGTGTCTCCCCCGTGTCTCCCCGTGTCTCCCCGTGTCTCCCTCAGTGACCCCGTGTCTCCCCCGTGTCTCCCCGTGTCTCCCCCGTGTCTCCCCGTGTCTCCCTCAGTGACCCCGTGTCTCCCTCAGTGACCCCGTGTCTCCCCGTGTCTCCCTCAGTGACCCCGTGTCTCCCGCGTGTCTCCCCGTGTCTCCCCGTGTCTCCCTCAGTGACCCCGTGTCTCCCCCGTGTCTCCCCGTGTCTCCCCCGTGTCTCCCCGTGTCTCCCTCAGTGACCCCGTGTCTCCCTCAGTGACCCCGTGTCTCCCTCAGTGACCCCGTGTCTCCCCGTGTCTCCCCATGTCTCCCCGTGTCTCCCTCAGTGACCCCGTGTCTCCCCCGTGTCTCTCCATGTCTCCCCGTGTCTCCCCCGTGTCTCCCCGTGTTTCCCCCGTGTCTCCCCGTGTCTCCCCCGTGTCTCCCCGTGTCTCCCTCAGTGACCCCGTGTCTCCCCGTGTCTCCCCCGTGTCTCCCCCGTGTCTCCCCGTGTCTCCCTCAGTGACCCCGTGTCTCCCTCAGTGACCCCGTGTCTCCCTGTGTCTCCCCGTGTCTCCCTCAGTGACCGCGTGTCTCCCTGTGTCTCCCTCAGTGACCCCGTGTCTCCCCCGTGTCTCCCTCAGTGACCCCGTGTCTCCCCGGTGTCTCCCTCAGTGACCGCGTGTCTCCCTGTGTCTCCCTCAGTGACCCCGTGTCTCCCCCGTGTCTCCCTCAGTGACCCCGTGTCTCCCTGTGTCTCCCTCAGTGACCCCGTGTCTCCCCCGTGTCTCCCTCAGATTCGGAGCTGAGCGACATGAGTCTCTCCCGAGGAGGAGGAGGAGGGGGAGGGGGAGACGTCTCGACCCGGGGCCCCATTGGTGAGACGCACAGACACAGCTCCTGACGGAGGAGTGGCAGCCTCTCCGCTAGACACAGACACAGAGACACCGCAACCAGCCCACAGGACTCCCTGTACGCCGCCGGGGATCCAGATGGTACCGGTCCAGCTCCTGACGGAGGAGTGGCAGCCTCTCCGCTAGACACAGACACACCGCAACCAGTCCACCAGACTCCCTGTACGCCGCCCGGCATCCAGACGGTACCGGTCCAGCTCCTGACGGAGGAGTGGCAGCCTCTCCGCTAGACACAGACACAGACACCGCAACCAGCCGGGGTCCAGGCGGTACCGGTCCAGCTCCTGACGGAGGAGTGGCAGCCTCTCCGCTAGACACAGACACAGAGACACCGTAACCAGTCCACCAGACTCCCTGTACACCATAGGGATCCAGACGGTACCGGTCCAGCTCCCGACAGAGGAGTGGCAGCCTCTCCGCTAGACACAGACACAGAGACACCGCAACCAGCCGGGGTCCAGACGGTACCGGTCCAGCTCCTGACAGAGGAGTGGCAGCCTCTCCGCTAGACACAGACACACCGTAACCAGTCCACCAGACTCCCTGTACGCTGCCGGGGATCCAGACGGTACCGGTCCAGCTCCTGACGGAAGAGTGACAGCCTCTCCACTAGACACAGACACACCGCAACCAGCCGGGATCCAGACGGTACCGGTCCAGCTCCCGACGGAGGAGTGGCAGCCTCTCCGCTAGACACAGACACAGACACACCGCAACCAGTCCACCGGACTCCCTGTATGCCGAAGAGGTCCAGATGGTACCGGTCCAGCTCCTGACGGAGTTGTGGCAGCCTCTGCCCTACGAAAGTCTATGGGGCTTTTGTGGACGTCTCTATGGGTGTCTATGGGTCTCTATGGGTGTCTAAGGGTCTCTATGGGTGTCTATGGGTCTCCTTGGGTTTTCTATGGGTCTCTGTAAGTCTATGGGTGTCTATGGGTCTCTATGGGTCTCTGTGAGTCTATGGGTCTCTATGGGTCTCTATGGGAGTCTGTGGGTCTCTGTATGGGTCTGCATGGGTGTCTATGGGTCTCTATGGGTCTCTATGGGTCTCTGTGAGTCTATGGGTCTCTATGGGTCTCTATAGGAGTCTGTGGGTCTCTGTATGGGTCTCCATGGGTGTCTATGGGTTTCTGTAAGTCTATGGGTGTCTATGGGTCTCTATGGGTCTCTATGGGCGTCTGTGGGTCTCTGTATGGGTCTCTGTGAGTCTATGGTCTCTATGGGAGTCTGTGGGTCACTGTATGGGTCTCTATGGGTCTCTGTGAGTCTATGGGTCTCTATGGGTCTCTGTGAGTCTATGGGTCTCTATGGGTGTCTATGGGTCTCTATGGGTCTCTGTGAGTCTATGGGTCTCTATGGGTGTCTATGGGACTCTATGGGTGTCTATGGGTCTCTATGGGTTTCTGTGAGTCTATGGGTCTCTATGGGTCTCTGTGAGTCTATGGGTCTCTATGGGTCTCTATGGGAGTCTATGGGTCTCTGTAAGTCTATGGGTCTCTATGGGTGTGTTTGGGTGTCTATAAGTCTCTATGGGTCTCTATGGGAGTCTGTGGGTCTCTGTACGGGTCTCCATGGGTGTCTATGGGTCTCTGTAAGTCTATGGCTGCCTATAGGTCTCTATGGGTCTCTATAGGTCTGTATGGGTCTCTATGGGTGTCTATGGGTGGCTATGGGTCTCTATGAGTGTCTATGAGTCTCTGTGAGTCTATGGGTCTCTATGGGTCTCTATGGGTCTCTATGAGTCTCTGTGAGTCTATGGGTCTCCATGTCTCTCTATGAATGTCTATAGGTCTCTACGGGTCTCTATGGGTGTCTATAGGTCTCTATGGGTCTCTATGGGTGTCTATGGGTCTCTATGGGTGTCTCTGAGTCTATGAGTCTCTATGGGTCTCTATGGGTGTCTATGGGTGTCTATAGGTCTCTATGGTCTCTATGGGTGTCTATGGGTCTCTATGGGTGTCTCTGAGTCTATGAGTCTCTATGGGTCTCTATGGGTGGCTATGGGTCTCTATGGGTCTCTGAGAGTTTATGGGTCTCTATGAGTCTCTATGGGTCTCTATGAGTCTCTATGGGTGCCTATGGGTCTCTAAAGGTGTCAATGGGTCTCTATAAGTCTCTGAGAGTCGATGGGTCTCTATTAGTCTCTATGGGTCTCTATGAGTCTCTATGGGTCTCTATGAGTCTCTATGGGTGTCAATGGATCTCTCTGGGTCTCTATGAGTCTCTATGGGTCTCTGAGAGTCTCTGGGTGTCTATAGGTCTCTATGGGTCTCTATGGGTCTTTATGGGTCTCTGAGAGCCGATGGGTCTCTATGGGTGTCTATGGTTGTCTATGGGTCTCTATGGGTCTCTATGTATCTCGATGGGTCTCTATGGGTGTCTGTAGATCTCTATGGGCCTCTATGGATCTCTATGAGTCTATTGGTGTCTATGTGCCCATGGGTCTCTATGGGTGGCTATGGGTCTCTATGGGAGTCTGTGAGTCTCTGTATGGGTCTCCATGGGTGTCTATGGGTCTCTGTAAGTCGATGGGTGTCTATACGTCTCTATGGGTCTCTATGGGTGTCTATGGGTGTCTATAGGTCTCTATGGGTCTCTATGGGTGTCTATGGGTCTCTATGGGTGTCTCTGAGGCTATGAGTCTCTATGGGTCTCTATTGGTGTCTATGGGTGTCTATAGGTCTCTATGGGTGCCTTTGTGTGTCTATGGGTCTCTATGGGTGTCTCTGAGTCTATGAGTCTATGAGTCTCTCTATGGGTCTCTATGGGTGTCTATGGGTCTCTATGAGTCTATGGGTCTCGATGGGTGTCTATGGGTCTCTATAAGTCTCTGTGAGTCTATGGGTCTCTATGGGTGTCAATGGGTCTCTATGGGTCTCTGATAGTCTATGGGTCTCTATGAGTCTCTATGGGTGTCTATGGGTCTCTAAAGGTGTCAATAGGTGTCTATGAGTCTCTGAGAGTCTATGGGTCTCTATGAGTCTCTATGAGTCTGTATGGGTCTCTATGAGTCTCTATGGGTCTCAATGAGTCTCTATGGGTGTCTATGGGTCTCTAAAGGTGTCAATGGGTCTCTATGAGTCTCTGAGAGTCGATGGGTCTCTATGAGTCTCCATGGGTCTCTATGAGTCTCTATAGGTCTCTATGAGTCTCTATGGGTGTCAATGGGTCTCTATGGGTCTCTATGAGTCTCTATGGGTGTCTGAGATTCTCTGGGTGTCTATAGGTCTCTATGGGTCTCTATGGATCTCTATGAGTCTATGGGTGTCTATGTGCCCATGGGTCTCTATGGGTGGCTATGGGTCTCTATGGGTGTCTATGGGTCTCTATGGGTGTCAATGGGTGTCTGTGAGTCTATGGGTGTCTATGGGTCGCTATGGGTCTCTATGGGTGTCTATGGGTCTCTATGAGTCTCTATGAGTCTCTGAGAGTCTATGGGTCTCTATGGGTTTCAATGGGTCTCTATGAGTCTCTGAGAGTCTATGGGTCTCTATGGGTCTCTATGAGTCTCTATGCGTCTCTATGAGTCTCTATGGGTGTCAATGGATCTCTCTGGGTCTCTATGAGTCTCTATGGGTCTCTGAGAGTCTATGGGTGTCTATAGGTATTTATGGGTCTCTATGGGTCTCTATGGGTCTCTATGAGTCTCTATGGGTCTCTGAGAGTCTATGGGTGTCTATAGGTCTCTATGGGTCTCTATGGGTCTCTATGTGTCTCTGAGAGTCGATGGGTCTCTACGGGTCTCTTTGGGTGTCTATGGGTCTCTAAGGATCTCTATGAGTCTATGGGTGTCTATGGGTGTCTATGTGCCCATGGGTCTCTATGGGTGGCCATGGGTCTCTATGGGTGTCTATGGGTCTATATGGGTGTCAATGGGTGTCTATGGGTCTCTATGAGTCTCTATGGGTGTCTATCGGTCTCTATGGGTGTCTATGGGTGTCTATGGGTCTCTATGAGTCTCTGTGAGTCTATGTGTGTCTATGGGTCTCTATGAGTCTCTGAGAGTCTATGGGTCTCTATGGGTTCTCTATGAGTCTCTATGAGTCTCTGTGAGTCTATGGGTCTCTATGGGTGTCAATGGGTCTTTATGAGTCTGAGAGTCTATGGGTCTCTATGGGTCTTTATGAGTCTCTATGGGTGTCTATGGGTGTCAATGGGTCTCTATGAGTCTCTATGGTCTCTGAGAGTCTATGGGTGTCTATAGGTCTCTATGGGTGTCTGTGAGTCTCTCTATGGGTCTCTATTGGTTTCTATGGGTCTCTATGGTGTCTATGGGTCTCTGTATGGGTCTCTATGGGTGTCTATGGGTGTCTATGGGTCTCTATGAGTCTCTGTATGGGTCTCTATGGGCGTTTATGGGGCTCTATGGGTGTCTATGGGTGTCTACATCTCTATGGGTCTCTATGGGTCTCTGTATGGGTCTCTATGGGTTTTTTGGGTCTCTATGGGTGTCTATGAGTCTCTATGATTCTCTATGAGTCTCTCTATGGGTCTCTATGGGTCTCTGTGAGTCTATCTTTGGGTCTCTATGGGTGTCTATGAGTGTCTTTATGGGTCTCTATGGGTCTCTATGGGTCTCTATGGGTGTCTATGGGTCTCTATGGGTCTCTATGGATGTCTATGGGTCTCTATGGGTCTCTATGAGTCTCTCTATGGATCTCTATGGGTGTCTATGTGTGTCTATGGGTCTCTATGGGTGTCTATGTGTGTCTATGGGTCTCTATGGGTGTCTATGGGTTTCTATGGGTCTCTCTATGGGTCTCTCTATGGGTCTCTCTATGGGTCTCTATGGGTCTCTATGGGTGTCTCTGGGTATTTATGGGTCTCTATGGGTGTCTATGAGTCTCTGTAAGTCTATGGCTGCCTATAGGTCTCTATGGGTCTCTATAGGTCTGTATGGGTCTCTATGGGTGTCTATGGGTGGCTATGGGTCTCTATGGGTGTCTATGAGTCTCTGTGAGTCTATGGGTCTCTATGGGTCTCTATGGGTCTCTATGAGTCTCTGTGAGTCTATGGGTCTCCATGTCTCTCTATGAATGTCTATAGGTCTCTACGGGTCTCTATGGGTGTCTATAGGTCTCTATGGGTCTCTATGGGTGTCTATGGGTCTCTATGGGTGTCTCTGAGTCTATGAGTCTCTATGGGTCTCTATGGGTGTCTATGGGTGTCTATAGGTCTCTATGGTCTCTATGGGTGTCTATGGGTCTCTATGGGTGTCTCTGAGTCTATGAGTCTCTATGGGTCTCTATGGGTGGCTATGGGTCTCTATGGGTCTCTGAGAGTTTATGGGTCTCTATGAGTCTCTATGGGTCTCTATGAGTCTCTATGGGTGCCTATGGGTCTCTAAAGGTGTCAATGGGTCTCTATAAGTCTCTGAGAGTCGATGGGTCTCTATTAGTCTCTATGGGTCTCTATGAGTCTCTATGGGTCTCTATGAGTCTCTATGGGTGTCAATGGATCTCTCTGGGTCTCTATGAGTCTCTATGCGTCTCTGAGAGTCTCTGGGTGTCTATAGGTCTCTATGGGTCTCTATGGGTCTTTATGGGTCTCTGAGAGCCGATGGGTCTCTATGGGTGTCTATGGTTGTCTATGGGTCTCTATGGGTCTCTATGTATCTCGATGGGTCTCTATGGGTGTCTGTAGATCTCTATGGGCCTCTATGGATCTCTATGAGTCTATGGGTGTCTATGTGCCCATGGGTCTCTATGGGTGGCTATGGGTCTCTATGGGAGTCTGTGAGTCTCTGTATGGGTCTCCATGGGTGTCTATGGGTCTCTGTAAGTCGATGGGTGTCTATACGTCTCTATGGGTCTCTATGGGTGTCTATGGGTGTCTATAGGTCTCTATGGGTCTCTATGGGTGTCTATGGGTCTCTATGGGTGTCTCTGAGGCTATGAGTCTCTATGGGTCTCTATTGGTGTCTATGGGTGTCTATACGTCTCTATGGGTGCCTTTGTGTGTCTATGGGTCTCTATGGGTGTCTCTGAGTCTATGAGTCTATGAGTCTCTCTATGGGTCTCTATGGGTGTCTATGGGTCTCTATGAGTCTATGGGTCTCGATGGGTGTCTATGGGTCTCTATAAGTCTCTGTGAGTCTATGGGTCTCTATGGGTGTCAATGGGTCTCTATGGGTCTCTGATAGTCTATGGGTCTCTATGAGTCTCTATGGGTGTCTATGGGTCTCTAAAGGTGTCAATAGGTGTCTATGAGTCTCTGAGAGTCTATGGGTCTCTATGAGTCTCTATGAGTCTGTATGGGTCTCTATGAGTCTCTATGGGTCTCAATGAGTCTCTATGGGTGTCTATGGGTCTCTAAAGGTGTCAATGGGTCTCTATGAGTCTCTGAGAGTCGATGGGTCTCTATGAGTCTCCATGGGTCTCTATGAGTCTCTATAGGTCTCTATGAGTCTCTATGGGTGTCAATGGGTCTCTATGGGTCTCTATGAGTCTCTATGGGTGTCTGAGATTCTCTGGGTGTCTATAGGTCTCTATGGGTCTCTATGGATCTCTATGAGTCTATGGGTGTCTATGTGCCCATGGGTCTCTATGGGTGGCTATGGGTCTCTATGGGTGTCTATGGGTCTCTATGGGTGTCAATGGGTGTCTGTGAGTCTATGGGTGTCTATGGGTCGCTATGGGTCTCTATGGGTGTCTATGGGTCTCTATGAGTCTCTATGAGTCTCTGAGAGTCTATGGGTCTCTATGGGTGTCAATGGGTCTCTATGAGTCTCTGAGAGTCTATGGGTCTCTATGGGTCTCTATGAGTCTCTATGCGTCTCTATGAGTCTCTATGGGTGTCAATGGATCTCTCTGGGTCTCTATGAGTCTCTATGGGTCTCTGAGAGTCTATAGGTGTCTATAGGTCTCTATGGGTCTCTATGGGTCTCTATGAGTCTCTATGGGTCTCTGAGAGTCTATGGGTGTCTATAGGTCTCTATGGGTCTCTATGGGTCTCTATGTGTCTCTGAGAGTCGATGGGTCTCTACGGGTCTCTTTGGGTGTCTATGGGTCTCTATGGATCTCTATGAGTCTATGGGTGTCTATGGGTGTCTATGTGCCCATGGGTCTCTATGGGTGGCCATGGGTCTCTATGGGTGTCTATGGGTCTATATGGGTGTCAATGGGTGTCTATGGGTCTCTATGAGTCTCTATGGGTGTCTATCGGTCTCTATGGGTGTCTATGGGTGTCTATGGGTCTCTATGAGTCTCTGTGAGTCTATGTGTGTCTATGGGTCTCTATGAGTCTCTGAGAGTCTATGGGTCTCTATGGGTTCTCTATGAGTCTCTATGAGTCTCTGTGAGTCTATGGGTCTCTATGGGTGTCAATGGGTCTTTATGAGTCTGAGAGTCTATGGGTCTCTATGGGTCTTTATGAGTCTCTATGGGTGTCTATGGGTGTCAATGGGTCTCTATGAGTCTCTGTGGTCTCTGAGAGTCTATGGGTGTCTATAGGTCTCTATGGGTGTCTGTGAGTCTCTCTATGGGTCTCTATTGGTTTCTATGGGTCTCTATGGGTGTCTATGGGTCTCTGTATGGGTCTCTATGGGTGTCTATGGGTGTCTATGGGTCTCTATGAGTCTCTGTATGGGTCTCTATGGGCGTTTAGGGGGCTCTATGGGTGTCTATGGGTGTCTACATCTCTATGGGTCTCTATGGGTCTCTGTATGGGTCTCTATGGGTTTTTTGGGTCTCTATGGGTGTCTATGAGTCTCTATGATTCTCTATGGGGCTCTCTATGGGTCTCTATGGGTCTCTGTGAGTCTATCTTTGGGTCTCTATGGGTGTCTATGAGTCTCTTTATGGGTCTCTATGGGTCTCTATGGGTCTCTATGGGTGTCTATGGGTCTCTATGGGTCTCTATGGATGTCTATGGGTCTCTATGGGTCTCTATGAGTCTCTCTATGGATCTCTATGGGTGTCTATGTGTGTCTATGGGTCTCTATGGGTGTCTATGTGTGTCTATGGGTCTCTATGGGTGTCTATGGGTTTCTATGGGTCTCTCTATGGGTCTCTCTATGGGTCTCTCTATGGGTCTCTATGGGTCTCTATGGGTGTCTCTGGGTATTTATGGGTCTCTATGGGTGTCTATGAGTCTCTTTATGGGTCTCTATGGGTGTCGATGGGTCTCTATGGATCTCTATGGGTGTCTATGAGTCTCTCTATGTGTCTCTATGGGTCTCTATGGGTGTCTATGAGTCTCTCTGTGTCTCTATGGGTCTCTATGGGTGTCTATGAGTCTCTCTATGGGTCTCTATGGGTGTCGATGGGTCTCTCTATGAGTCTCTATGGGTGTCTATGGGTCTCTGTGACTCTTTGGGTGTCTATAGGTGTCTATGGGTCTCTGTGAGTCTCTCTATGGGTGTCTATGGGTCTCTATGTGTCTTTATGGGTGTCTATGTCTCTCTATGGGTCTCTATGGGTGTCTATGAGTCTCTCTATGGGTGTCTATGAGTCTCTATGGGGGTCTATGGGTCTCTATGAGTCTCTATGGGTCTCTTTGAGTCTCTATGAGTCTCTGAGAGTCTATGGGTCTCTATGGGTTCTCTATGAGTCTCTATGAGTCTCTGTGAGTCTATGGGTCTCTATGGGTGTCAATGGGTCTTTATGAGTCTGAGAGTCTATGGGTCTCTATGGGTCTTTATGAGTCTCTATGGGTGTCTATGGGTGTCAATGGGTCTCTATGAGTCTCTATGGTCTCTGAGAGTCTATGGGTGTCTATAGGTCTCTATGGGTGTCTGTGAGTCTCTCTATGGGTCTCTATTGGTTTCTATGGGTCTCTATGGGTGTCTATGGGTCTCTGTATGGGTCTCTATGGGTGTCTATGGGTGTCTATGGGTCTCTATGAGTCTCTGTATGGGTCTCTATGGGCGTTTAGGGGGCTCTATGGGTGTCTATGGGTGTCTACATCTCTATGGGTCTCTATGGGTCTCTGTATGGGTCTCTATGGGTTTTTTGGGTCTCTATGGGTGTCTATGAGTCTCTATGATTCTCTATGAGTCTCTCTATGGGTCTCTATGGGTCTCTGTGAGTCTATCTTTGGGTCTCTATGGGTGTCTATGAGTCTCTTTATGGGTCTCTATGGGTCTCTATGGGTCTCTATGGGTGTCTATGGGTCTCTATGGGTCTCTATGGATGTCTATGGGTCTCTATGGGTCTCTATGAGTCTCTCTATGGATCTCTATGGGTGTCTATGTGTGTCTATGGGTCTCTATGGGTGTCTATGTGTGTCTATGGGTCTCTATGGGTGTCTATGGGTTTCTATGGGTCTCTCTATGGGTCTCTCTATGGGTCTCTCTATGGGTCTCTATGGGTCTCTATGGGTGTCTCTGGTTATTTATGGGTCTCTATGGGTGTCTATGAGTCTCTTTATGGGTCTCTATGGGTGTCGATGGGTCTCTATGGATCTCTATGGGTGTCTATGAGTCTCTCTATGTGTCTCTATGGGTCTCTATGGGTGTCTATGAGTCTCTCTGTGTCTCTATGGGTCTCTATGGGTGTCTATGAGTCTCTCTATGGGTCTCTATGGGTGTCGATGGGTCTCTCTATGAGTCTCTATGGGTGTCTATGGGTCTCTGTGACTCTTTGGGTGTCTATGGGTGTCTATGGGTCTCTGTGAGTCTCTCTATGGGTGTCTATGGGTCTCTATGTGTCTCTATGGGTGTCTATGTCTCTCTATGGGTCTCTATGGGTGTCTATGAGTCTCTCTATGGGTGTCTATGAGTCTCTATGGGGGTCTATGGGTCTCTATGAGTCTCTATGGGTCTCTTTGAGTCTCTATGAGTCTCTGAGAGTCTATGGGTCTCTATGGGTTCTCTATGAGTCTCTATGAGTCTCTGTGAGTCTATGGGTCTCTATGGGTGTCAATGGGTCTTTATGAGTCTGAGAGTCTATGGGTCTCTATGGGTCTTTATGAGTCTCTATGGGTGTCTATGGGTGTCAATGGGTCTCTATGAGTCTCTATGGTCTCTGAGAGTCTATGGGTGTCTATAGGTCTCTATGGGTGTCTGTGAGTCTCTCTATGGGTCTCTATTGGTTTCTATGGGTCTCTATGGGTGTCTATGGGTCTCTGTATGGGTCTCTATGGGTGTCTATGGGTGTCTATGGGTCTCTATGAGTCTCTGTATGGGTCTCTATGGGCGTTTAGGGGGCTCTATGGGTGTCTATGGGTGTCTACATCTCTATGGGTCTCTATGGGTCTCTGTATGGGTCTCTATGGGTTTTTTGGGTCTCTATGGGTGTCTATGAGTCTCTATGATTCTCTATGAGTCTCTCTATGGGTCTCTATGGGTCTCTGTGAGTCTATCTTTGGGTCTCTATGGGTGTCTATGAGTCTCTTTATGGGTCTCTATGGGTCTCTATGGGTCTCTATGGGTGTCTATGGGTCTCTATGGGTCTCTATGGATGTCTATGGGTCTCTATGGGTCTCTATGAGTCTCTCTATGGATCTCTATGGGTGTCTATGTGTGTCTATGGGTCTCTATGGGTGTCTATGTGTGTCTATGGGTCTCTATGGGTGTCTATGGGTTTCTATGGGTCTCTCTATGGGTCTCTCTATGGGTCTCTCTATGGGTCTCTATGGGTCTCTATGGGTGTCTCTGGTTATTTATGGGTCTCTATGGGTGTCTATGAGTCTCTTTATGGGTCTCTATGGGTGTCGATGGGTCTCTATGGATCTCTATGGGTGTCTATGAGTCTCTCTATGTGTCTCTATGGGTCTCTATGGGTGTCTATGAGTCTCTCTGTGTCTCTATGGGTCTCTATGGGTGTCTATGAGTCTCTCTATGGGTCTCTATGGGTGTCGATGGGTCTCTCTATGAGTCTCTATGGGTGTCTATGGGTCTCTGTGACTCTTTGGGTGTCTATGGGTGTCTATGGGTCTCTGTGAGTCTCTCTATGGGTGTCTATGGGTCTCTATGTGTCTCTATGGGTGTCTATGTCTCTCTATGGGTCTCTATGGGTGTCTATGAGTCTCTCTATGGGTGTCTATGAGTCTCTATGGGGGTCTATGGGTCTCTATGAGTCGCTATGGGTCTCTTTGAGTCTCTATGGGTGTCTATGAGTCTCTATGGGGCTCTTTGGGTCTCTATGAGTTTCTATGGGTGTTTATGGGTCTCTATGAGTCTCTATGAGTCTCTGTGAGTCTATGTGTCTCTATGGGTCTCTATGGTTGTCTATGGGTCTCTATGGGTCTCTATGGGTGTCTATGAGTCTCTGTATGGGTCTCTATGGGTCTCTGTGGGTCTCTCTATGGGTCTCTATGGGTCTCCCTGGGTGTCTATGGGTGTCTATGAGTCTCTATGAGTCTCTATGGGTGTCTCTGGGTCTCTATGGGTGTCTCTGAGTCTCTATGGGTGTCTATGAGTCTCTATGGGTGTCTCTGAGTCTCTATGGGTGTCTATGTGTCTCTCTATGGGTCTCTATGGGTGTCTATGGGTGTCTATGAGCCTCTCTATGGGTGTCTATGAGTCTCTATGGGTGTCTATGAGTCTCGATGGGTCTCTCTATGAGTCTATGGGTCTCTCTTTGGGTGTCTATGGGTCTCTGTAATTGTCTATGGGTCTCTATGGGTGTCTATGGGTCTCTATGTGTCTCTATGGTTGTCTATGTCTCTCTATGAGACTCTCTATGGGTCTCTATGAGTCTCTATGAGTCTGTATGGGTTTCTTTGAGTCTCTTTGAGTCTCTCTATGTGTCTCTATGGGTTTCTATGATTCTCTCTATGGGTCTCTATGGGTGTCTATGAGTCTCTCTATGGGTCTCTATGGGTATCTCTATGGGTATCTATGGGTCTCTATGAGTCTATGAGTCTCTATGGGTCTCTATGAGTATCTCTATGGGTCTCTATGGGTGTCTATGAGTCTCTATGGGTCTCTATGAGTATCTCTATGAGTCTCTATGGGTCTCTATGAGTATCTCTATGGGTCTCTATGGGTGTCTATGAGTCTCTCTATGGGTGTCTATGGGTGTCTATGAGTCTCTCTATGAGTCTCTATGGGTCTCTATGAGTATCTCTGTGGGTCTCTACGGGTCTCTATGAGTATCTCTATGGGTCTCTACGGGTCTCTATGAGTATCTCTATGAGTATCTCTATGAGTCTCTATGAGTATCTCTATGGGTCTCTATGAGTATCTCTATGAGTATCTCTACGGGTCTCTATGGGTCTCTATGAGTATCTCTATGGGTCTCTACGGGTCTCTATGGGTCTCTATGAGTATCTCTATGGGTCTCTATGAGTATCTCTATGAGTCTCTATGGGTCTCTATGAGTATCTCTATGTATCTCTATAGGTGTCTATGGGTCTCTATGGGTCTCTATGAGTATCTCTATGAGTATCTCTATGGGTCTCTATGGGTGTGTATGGGTCCCTATGGGTCTCTATGAGTATCTCTATGTCTCTCTATGGGTCTCTATGGGTGTCTATGAGTCTCTATGGGTGTCTATGAGTCTATGGGTCTCTATGAGTCTCTCTATGTCTCTCTATGAGTATCTCTATGTCTCTCTATGTCTCTCTATGGGTCTCTATGGGTGTCTATGAGTCTCTATGGGTGTCTATGAGTCTATGGGTGTCTATGTATCTCTATGAGTATCTCTATGTGTCTCTATGGGTCTCTATGGGTGTCTATGGGTCTCTATGAGTCTCTATGAGTCTCTATGGGTGTCTATGAGTCTATGGGTCTCTATGAGTCTCTCTATGGGTCTCTATGAGTCTCTATGGGTGTCTATGAGTCTATGGGTCTCTATGAGTCTCTCTATGGGTCTCTATGGGTGTCTCTGAGTCTCTGAGTCTATGCGTCTGTCTATGAGTATCTCTATGAGTATCTCTATGAGTATCTCTATGGGTCTCTATGAGTGTCTATGAGTCTCTATGGGTCTCTATGAGTATCTCTATGAGTCTATGGGTCTCTATGAGTATCTCTATGGGTGTCTATGGGTGTCTATGAGTCTCTATGAATCTGTCTATGGGTCTCTATGGGTGTCTATGAGTATCTCTATGAGTCTCTCTATGGGTCTCTATGTGTCTCTATGGGTGTCTATGCGTCTCTATGGGTCTCTATGGGTGTCTATGAGTCTTCTTCTTTGGTTCTTTCGGTAAAGTCACGTAGAATGAGAATAAAATAATAAATTGATAAAATAAAATAACACAATAATATTCTCACGACGTTTCGGCCACAACACAAGCGGCATACACATCCGCAGAGGCACCCCTTGACAATGGGATTAGCATAGAATTTAGCATTGAAATGGCTGAGTGATTCGCTTGTAACTGCTACAGAAATAGTTACGTTGAAGTCAGAGCATACACATTCACCGAGGCACTTAGTACAAATCAAACAGGAGAATTTAGCATTGAAATAACTAGGCGAATTTAGCATTGAAATAACTGGGTGATTTGCTAGTGACTGGTCACAGAAATGACTACACATCTGAGCTATTCACAGTACCATATAGTGAACCAATAAAAACTAAAATATAAATTACCTTCATGTTATCAATAAACTCTATATTCTCCAATCAGCTAAGCTACCAACCATAAGTCGTTATATATCACAATGCTATATGGCGAAAAAATGGGTGGATTCTTACCCTCAAATTTCCGTACCACGGATAGCTACGGGCCCCGTTCAGACGGACGAGTTCGTCCATGGTCGGAACAGAGGAGGGGGAGAGAGACAGCTGCGAGGCCCTAGTATACTCCATGTTGTAAACCATACCATTAACCGTGGTGTGAGAGGTATTAAGAGGCAATGCTGGCGAAAGAGCTGCGGTCTGAAGGTCATCGTAAAATTACAATTAATTAAGAACAGAAATGATTTAACACATCTTTCCAGTGGTTACTAAGCCTGAATCCATCTTCTCGGTTGAAATTGTCTCTGTGCTTGTATATGTGAATGGCCTCATGAACGAATCTCTCATGGTAGCCAGTTGGTTTGCAAAGAACCTCCGTCTTGGAGAAGTCAATGTCATGTGAGCCCACTGAATTGTAACAGTGATCTGCCACTGCAGAGGAGTTCGTCTTACCGTGTTTCAAGTCTGCTTTATGTTCGCGGATGCGGTCCGAGATATGTCTTTTGGTTTCTCCAATGTAGCTACTACCACAGAGGCACTTTAGTTTGTAAACGCCCGGGTAGTGTATGTCTAAATTCTACTCACCTGGTATCGACAATCAAAGACATTTCCCTGTCCCCAAACGACCTGCTTGTCAGTTTTGATGTGGTGTCCTTGTTCACCAAAGTCCCGGTACCTGACACCATCGCTATCATTGAAGACCTGGTTCATCAAGGACTGCATACTGATGTACCCCCCCTGGTGAGACATTGCTTAACCAACACACACTTCACCTGGAATGGAACTTTCTACAAACAAACTGAGGGCACCCCAATGGGCTCCCCCCTATCTCCGGTTGTAGCCAACGTATTCATGGAAAAATTTGAAACTGACGCCATCCAGACTGCCACTCTACGCCCGACCTTATGGAAGAGGTACGTTGATGACACCTTTGTCATCTGGCCACATGGCCAGCCTGCTCTAGACCAATTCCGCGACCACATCAATTCCATACACCCAGCCATCAGATTTACCATGGAGGTCGAAAAAGATGGCAAACTACCCTTTCTGGATGTCTCTATGTCTCTCTATGGGTCTCTATGGGTGTCTATGAGTCTCTATGGGTGTCTATGAGTCTATGGGTCTCTATGAGTCTCTCTATGTCTCTCTATGGGTCTCTATGGGTGTCTATGAGTATCTCTATGAGTCTCTCTATGGGTCTCTATGTGTCTCTATGGGTGTCTATGAGTCTCTATGGGTGTCTATGAGTCTATGGGTCTCTATGAGTCTCTCTATGGGTGTCTATGGGTGTCTATGAGTCTCTATGAGTATCTCTATGGGTCTCTATGAGTATCTCTATGTGTCTCTATGAGTATCTCTATGTATCTCTATGGGTCTCTATGGGTCTCTATGGGTCTCTATGGGTCTCTATGAGTCTCTCTATGGGTGTCTATGAGTCTCTATGAGTCTCTCTATGGGTCTCTATGAGTATCTCTATGTGTCTCAAAGAGTATCTCTATGTGTCTCTATGGGTCTCTATGGGTGTCTATGAGTCTATGGGTCTCTATGAGTCTCTCTATGGGTCTCTATGGGTGTCTATGGGTGTCTATGAGTCTATGTGTCTCTATGAGTCTCTCTATGAGTTTCTCTATGTCTCCCTATGGGTCTCTATGGGTCTCTATGAGTCTATGGGTCTCTATGAGTATCTCTATGAGTCTCTCTATGGGTGTCTCTATGGGTGTCTATGAGTCTCTATGAGTATCTCTATGAGTATCTCTATGTCTCTCTATGGGTCTCTATGGGTGTCTATGAGTCTATGGGTCTCTATGAGTATCTCTATGGGTCTCTATGGGTGTCTATGAGTCTCTATGAGTCTATGTATCTCTATTTATCTCTATGTCTCTCTATGGGTGTCTCTATGGGTGTCTATGAGTGTCTCTATGAGTATCTCTATGGGTGTCTCTATGGGTGTCTATGAGTCTCTATGAGTCTATGTATCTCTATTTATCTCTATGTCTCTCTATGGGTCTCTATGGGTGTCTATGAGTCTATGGGTCTCTATGAGTCTCTCTATGGGTGTCTCTATGGGTGTCTATGAGTCTCTATGGGTGTCTATGTCTCTATATGGGTCTCTATGGGTGTCTATGAGTGTCTCTATGAGTATCTCTATGGGTCTCTATGGGTGTCTATGAGTCTCTATGAGTCTATGTATCTCTATGTATCTCTATGAGTATCTCTATGGGTGTCTATGAGTCTCTCTATGAGTCTATGAGTATCTCTATGTCTCTCTATGGGTGTCTCTATGGGTGTCTATGAGTCTATGGGTCTCTATGAGTATCTCTATGGGTCTCTATGAGTCTCTATGAGTCTATGTATCTCTATGTATCTCTATGTGTCTCTATGGGTGTCTCTATGGGTGTCTCTATGGGTGTCTATGAGTATCTCTATGAGTATCTCTATGAGTCTCTCTATGAGTATCTCTATGTCTCTCTATGGGTCTCTATGGGTGTCTATGAGTCTCTCTATGAGTATCTCTATGAGTATCTCTATGGGTGTCTCTATGGGTGTCTATGAGTCTATGGGTCTCTATGAGTATCTCTATGAGTGTCTCTATGGGTGTCTCTATGGGTGTCTATGAGTCTCTATGAGTATCTCTATAAGTATCTCTATGGGTGTCTCTATGGGTGTCTATGAGTCTCTGTATCCACCACCACCACCCCAACCGCTCCCCCCAGACCGTCCACCACCACCCAGGCCTCACGGCCTCCGTGGATCGCTCTTGGCCTGGGCCTTCTCCCGAGTGGGGGGGGGCCCCCCCCGTCACGTGACCCAGGCGAGTGGGGGGCCCTGGGACGAGGGGGGAGGGGCCGCGCCTCCCGGGATTCTCTTTGGGCGTCCGCTGGGCAGCGTCTGCAGGGGGCAGCAGCTACCAGAGGCCGTGCTGGTGGGTGGGGGGCACCACAACACAACCCACTCACGACCGTCTTTGTATCTCTCTCTGTGTGTCTCTGTGTGTCTCTGTGTGTGTGTGTGGGGCAGCAGCTGCCAGAGGCCGTGCTGGTGGGTGGGGGGCACCACAACACAACCCACTCACGAACGCCTTTGTATCTCTCTCTTTGTGTGTGTCTCTGTGTGTGTCTCTGTGTGTGTCTCTCTCTCTCTGTGTCTCTGCGTGTGTCTGTGTGTCTCTCTCTGTGTCTCTCTGTGTGTCTCTCTGTGTGTGTGTCTCTGTGTCTCTGTGTGTCTCTGTGTGTCTCTCTGTGTGTCTCTGTGTGTCTCTGTGTGTCTGTGTCTCTCTCTGTGTGTGTCTCTGTCTGTGTGTCTCTGTGTGTGTGTCTCTGTGTGTCTGTGTCTCTCTCTGTGTGTGTCTCTGTCTGTGTGTCTCTGTGTGTCTCTGTGTCTCTCTGTGTGTCTGTGTGTGTCTCTCTGTCTCTCTGTGTGTCACTCTCTGTGTCTCTCTGTGTGTCTCTCTGTGTGTCTCTGTGTGTCTCTGTCTCTCTGTGTGTCTCTCTGTGTCTCTCTGTGCTTCTCTCTGTGTGTCTCTCTGTGTGTCTCTCTGTGTGTCTCTCTGTGTCTCTCTGTGTGTCTCTCTGTGTGTCTCTGTGTGTCTCTGTCTCTCTGTGTGTCTCTCTGTGTCTCTCTGTGCTTCTCTCTGTGTGTCTTTCTGTGTGTCTCTCTGTGTGTCTCTGTATGGCTTTGTGTGTCTCTCTGTCTCTTTGTGTGTGTGTCTCTGTGTGTCTCTGTGTGTGTGTCTCTGTGTCTCTGTCTCTGTGTCTCTGTGTGTCTCTCTGTGTCTCTCTGTGTGTCTGCAGGGGGCAGCAGCTGCCAGAGGCCGTGCTGGTGGGTGGGGGTCACCACAACACAACACACTCACGACCGCCTTTGTATCTCTCTCTGTGTCTGTGTGTCTCTGTCTCTGTGTGTCTCTTTGTGTGTGTGTCTCTGTGTGTGTGTCTCTGTGTGTGTCTCTCTGTGTCTCTCTGTGTGTCTAGCTGTGTGTCTGTGTGTCTCTCTCTGTGGGTCTCTGTGTGTCTCTGTGTGTCTGTGTCTCTGTGTGTGTCTCTGTGTGTCTCTGTCTGTGGGTCTCTGTGTGTCTCTGTGTGTCTGTGTCTCTGTGTGTGTCTCTGTGTGTCTCTGTGTGTCTCTCTCTCTGTGTCTCTCTGTGTGTCTCTGTCTCTCTGTGTGTCTCTCTGTGTGTCTCTGTGTGTCTGTGTGTCTCTCTGTGTGTCTCTGTGTGTCTCTCTATGTCTCTGTCTCTCTGTGTGTCACTCTGTGTGTCTCTGTGTGTCTCTGTGTGGGGCAGCAGCTGCCAGAGGCCGTGCTGGTGGGTGGGGGGCACCACAACACAACCCACTCACGACCGCCTTTGTATCTCTCTCTGTGTCTGTGTGTGTGTCTCAGTCTGTGTGTGTCTCTGTGTGTGTGTGTCTCTGTGTGTTTCTGTGTGTGCCTCTCTCTGTGTGTGTCTCTGTGTGTTTGTCTCTCTGTGTGTGTCTCTGTGTGTCTCTGTGTGTGTGTGTCTCTCTCTGTGTGTGTCTCTGTGTGTGTCTCTCTCTGTGTGTGTCTCTGTGTGTGTCTCTCTGTGTCTCTCTGTGTGTCTCTCTGTGTGTCTCTGTGTGTCTCTGTGTGTGTGTCTCTGTCTCTGTGTGTCTCTCTCTGTGTGTCTCTCTCTCTGTGTCTCTGTGTGTCTCTGTGTGTCTGTGTCTCTGTGTGTTTCTCTGTGTCTCTCTCTGTGTCTCTGTGTGTGTGTCTCTGTGTCTCTCTGTGTGTCTCTGTCTCTCTGTGTGTCTCTGTGTGTCTCTCTCTCTGCGTGTCTCTCTGTGTCTCTGTCTCTCTGTGTGTGTCTCTGTGTGTCTCTCTGTGTGTGTCTCTGTGTGTCTCTGTGTGTGTCTGTGTGTCTCTGTGTCTCTCTGTGTGTCTCTGTGTCTCTCTGTGTGTCTCTGTGTCTCTCTCTGTGTCTCTGTGTGGGGCAGCAGCTGCCAAAGGCCGTGCTGGTGGGCGGGGGGCACCACAACACAACCCACTCACGAACGCCTTTGTATCTCTCTCTGTGTGTCTCTGTGTGTGCGTCTCTGTGTGTGTGTCTCTGTGTGTGTCTCTCTCTGTGTCTCTCTGTCCCTGTGTGTGTCTCTCTCTCTGTGTGTCTCTGTCTGTGTGTCTCTGTGTGTCTCTGTGTCTCTCTGTGTGCGTCTCTCTGTGTGTGTCTCTGTGTGTCTCTGTGTGTCTCTCTGTCCCTGTGTGTCTCTCTGTGTGTCTCTCTGTGTGTCTCTGTGTCTCTCTCTGTGTGTCTCTGTGTCTCTCTGTGTCTCTCTGTGTCTCTGTGTGTCTCTGTGTCTCTGTGTGTGTCTGTGTGGGGCAGCAGCTGCCAGAGGCCGTGCTGGTGGGTGGGGGGCACCACAACACAACCCACTCACGAACGCCTTTGTATCTCTCTCTGTGTGTCTGTGTGTGTGTGTCTCTGTGTGTGTCTCTCTGTCTCTCTGTGTGTCTCTGTCTCTCTCTGTGTCTCTCTTATATGTGTGTGTCTCTCTGTGTGTCTCTGTCTCTGTGTCTCTCTGTGTGTCTCTGTCTCTGTGTGTCTCTGTGTGTCTCTGTCTCTGTGTGTCTCTGTGTGTCTCTGTGTGTCTCTCTGTGTCTTTGTCTCTCTCTCTCTCTCTGTGTCTCTGTGTGTCTCTCTGTGTCTCTGTGTCTCTCTGTGTGTCTCTGTGTGTCTCTCTGTGTCTCTCTGTGTGTCTCTGTGTGTGTCTCTCTGTGTGTCTCTGTGTGTCTCTCTGTGTGTCTCTCTGTGTGTCTCTGTGTGTCTCTCTGTGTGTGTCTCTGTGTCTCTCTGTGTGTCTGCAGGGGGCAGCAGCTGCCAGAGGCCGTACTGGTGGGTGGGGGGCACCACAACACACCCCACTCACGACCGCCTTTGTATCTCTCTGTGTCTGTGTGTGTATCTGTGTGTGTGTGACTCTGTGTGTCTCTGTGTGTCTCTCTGTGTGTCTGTGTCTCTCTGTGTGTGTCTGTGTGTGTGTGTCTCTGTGTCTCTCTGTGTGTCTCTCTGTGTGTCTCTCTGTGTCTCTCTGTGTGTCTGCAGGGGGCAGCAGCTGCCAGAGGCCGTGCTGGTGGGTGGGGGGCACCACAACACAACACACTCACGACCGCCTTTGTATCTCTCTCTGTGTCTCTGTGTGTGTCTCTGTGTGTCTCTCTGTGTCTCTCTGTGTGACTCTCTGTGTCTCTGTGTGTGTCTCTGTGTCTCTGTGTGTCTCTGTCTCTCTGTGTGTGTCTCTCTGTGTGTCTCTGTGTCTCTCTGTGTGTCTCTCTCTCTGTGTCTCTGTGTGTCTCTCTGTGTCTCTCTGTGTGTCTTTGTGTCTCTGTGTCTCTCTCTGTGTGTCTCTGTGTGTCTCTGTGTGTGTCTCTGTGTCTCTCTCTCTGTGTGTCTCTCTGTGTGTCTCTGTGTGTCTCTCTGTGTCTCTCTGTGTGTGTGTCTCTCTGTGTGTCTCTGTCTCTGTGTGTCTCTGTGTGTCTCTGTCTCTGTGTGTCTCTGTGTGTCTCTGTGTGTCTCTCTGTGTCTTTGTCTCTCTCTCTCTCTCTGTGTCTCTGTGTGTCTCTCTGTGTCTCTGTGTCTCTCTGTGTGTCTCTGTGTGTCTCTCTGTGTCTCTCTGTGTGTCTCTGTGT
This sequence comes from Petromyzon marinus, assembly GCF_010993605.1. Classification (NCBI taxonomy): domain Eukaryota; kingdom Metazoa; phylum Chordata; class Hyperoartia; order Petromyzontiformes; family Petromyzontidae; genus Petromyzon; species Petromyzon marinus. The sequence goes on along the minus strand of NW_022639115.1, from coordinate 52,446 downwards.
GTGTCTCTCTGTGTGTCTCTGTGTGTCTCTCTGTGTGTCTCTCTGTGTGTCTCTGTGTGTCTCTCTGTGTGTGTCTCTGTGTCTCTCTGTGTGTCTGCAGGGGGCAGCAGCTGCCAGAGGCCGTACTGGTGGGTGGGGGGCACCACAACACACCCCACTCACGACCGCCTTTGTATCTCTCTGTGTCTGTGTGTGTATCTGTGTGTGTGTGACTCTGTGTGTCTCTGTGTGTCTCTCTGTGTGTCTGTGTCTCTCTGTGTGTGTCTGTGTGTGTGTGTCTCTGTGTCTCTCTGTGTGTCTCTCTGTGTGTCTCTCTGTGTCTCTCTGTGTGTCTGCAGGGGGCAGCAGCTGCCAGAGGCCGTGCTGGTGGGTGGGGGGCACCACAACACAACACACTCACGACCGCCTTTGTATCTCTCTCTGTGTCTCTGTGTGTGTCTCTGTGTGTCTCTCTGTGTCTCTCTGTGTGACTCTCTGTGTCTCTGTGTGTGTCTCTGTGTCTCTGTGTGTCTCTGTCTCTCTCTGTGTGTCTCTCTGTGTGTCTCTGTGTCTCTCTGTGTGTCTCTCTCTCTGTGTCTCTGTGTGTCTCTCTGTGTCTCTCTGTGTGTCTTTGTGTCTCTGTGTCTCTCTCTGTGTGTCTCTGTGTGTCTCTGTGTGTGTCTCTGTGTCTCTCTCTCTGTGTGTCTCTCTGTGTGTCTCTGTGTGTCTCTCTGTGTCTCTCTGTGTGTGTGTCTCTCTGTGTGTCTCTGTGTCTGTGTGTGTGTCTCTGTGTGTCTCTCTCTGTGTGTCTCTCTGTGTGTCTCTCTGTGTCTCTGATGTCTCTGTGTGGGGCAGCAGCTGCCAGAGGCCGTGCTGGTGGGTGGGGGGCACCACAACACACCCCACTCACGACCGCCTTTGTATCTCTCTCTGTGTGTCTCTGTGTGTGTCTGTGTGTGTCTGTGTCTTTGTTTGTGTCTCTGTGTCTTTGTGTGTCTCTGTGTCTCTGTGTGTCTCTGTGTGTGTCTATGTGTCTCTGTGTCTCTGTGTGTGTCTCTATGCGTGTCTCTGTGTGTCTCTGTGTGTCTATGTGTCTCTGTGTCTCTGTGTGTGTCTCTGTGTGTCTGTCTGTGTGTGTGTCTCTCTGTGTGTGTGTCTCTGTGTGTGTGTCTCTCTGTGTCTCTCTCTGTGCGTGTCTCTCTGTGTCTCTGTGTGTCTCTGTGTGTCTCTGTGTGTGTCTCTCTCTCTCTGTGTCTCTGTGTGTCTCTCTGTGTGTCTCTCTCTCTGTGTGGCTCTGTGTGTCTCTCTGTATGTGTCTCTCTCTCTGTGTGTCTCTGTGTGTCTCTCTGTGTGTCTCTGTGTGTGTCTCTTTCTCTCTGTGTCTCTGTGTGTCTCTCTGTGTGTCTTTCTGTCTCTGTCTCTCTGTGTGTCTGCAGGGGGCAGCAGCTGCCAGAGGCCGTGCTGGTGGGTGTAGGGCACCACAACACAACACACTCACCACCGCCTTTGTATCTCTCTCTGTGTCTCTGTGTGTCTCTGTGTGTGTGTCTCTCTCTCTGTGTGTGTCTCTGTGTGTGTCTCTGTCTCTCTGTGTGTGTCTCTGTGTGTTTCTCTTTGTGTCTCTCTCTCTGTGTGTGTCTCTGTGTCTCTCTGTGTGTCTCTGTGTGTCTCTGTGTGTGTCTCTGTGTGTCTCTCTGTGTGTCTCTCTCTCTGTGTGTCTCTCTGTGTGTCTCTCTGTGTGTCTGCAGGGGGCAGCAGCTGCCAGAGGCCGTGCTGGTGGGTGGGGGGCACCACCACACAACCCACTCACGAACGCCTTTGTATCTCTGTGTGTGTCTGTGTGTGTCTCTCTGTGTGTCTCTGTGTGTCTCTCTGTGTGTGTCTCTCTGTGTGTCTCTGTGTGTCTCTGTCTGTGTGTGTCTCTGTATGTCTCTCTGTGTGTATCTCTGTGTCTCTCTCTGTGTGTCTCTCTGTGTCTCTCTGTGTGTGTCTCTGTCTCTCTGTGTCTCTCTGTGTGTCTCTGTGTCTCTCTGTGTCTCTCTGTCTCTCTGTGTGTCTCTCTGTGTGTCTCTGTGTGTCTCTCTGTGTGTCTATCTGTGTCTCTGTGTCTCTCTGTGTCTCTATGTGTGTCTCTGTGTGTCTATCTGTGTCTCTGTGTGTCTATCTGTGTCTCTGTGTGTCTCTCTGTGTGTCTCTGTGTGTCTCTCTGTGTGTCTCTCTGTGTGTCTCTGTGTGTCTCTCTGTGTGTGTCTCTGTGTCTCTCTGTGTGTCTGCAGGGGGCAGCAGCTGCCAGAGGCCGTACTGGTGGGTGGGGGGCACCACAACACACCCCACTCACGACCGCCTTTGTATCTCTCTGTGTCTGTGTGTGTATCTGTGTGTGTGTGACTCTGTGTGTCTCTGTGTGTCTCTCTGTGTGTCTGTGTCTCTCTGTGTGTGTCTGTGTGTGTGTGTCTCTGTGTCTCTCTGTGTGTCTCTCTGTGTGTCTCTCTGTGTCTCTCTGTGTGTCTGCAGGGGGCAGCAGCTGCCAGAGGCCGTGCTGGTGGGTGGGGGGCACCACAACACAACACACTCACGACCGCCTTTGTATCTCTCTCTGTGTCTCTGTGTGTGTCTCTGTGTGTCTCTCTGTGTCTCTCTGTGTGACTCTCTGTGTCTCTGTGTGTGTCTCTGTGTCTCTGTGTGTCTGTGTGTCTCTGTGTGTCTCTCTCTGTGTGTCTCTGTGTCTCTCTGTGTGTCTCTCTCTCTGTGTCTCTGTGTGTCTCTCTGTGTCTCTCTGTGTGTCTGTGTGTCTCTGTGTCTCTCTCTGTGTGTCTCTGTGTGTCTCTGTGTGTGTCTCTGTGTCTCTCTCTCTGTGTGTCTCTCTGTGTGTCTCTGTGTGTCTCTCTGTGTCTCTCTGTGTGTGTGTCTCTCTGTGTGTCTCTGTGTCTGTGTGTGTGTCTCTGTGTGTCTCTCTCTGTGTGTCTCTCTGTGTGTCTCTCTGTGTCTCTGATGTCTCTGTGTGGGGCAGCAGCTGCCAGAGGCCGTGCTGGTGGGTGGGGGGCACCACAACACACCCCACTCACGACCGCCTTTGTATCTCTCTCTGTGTGTCTCTGTGTGTGTCTCTGTGTGTCTCTGTCTGTGTGTGTGTCTCTGTCTGTGTGTGTGTCTCTGTGTCTCTGTGTGTCTCTGTGTGTGTCTCTCTGTGTCTCTGTGTGTGTGTCTCTGTGTGTCTGTCTGTGTGTGTGTCTCTCTGTGTCTCTGTGTGTGTCTCTGTGTGTCTGTCTGTGTGTGTGTCTCTCTGTGTGTGTGTCTCTGTGTGTGTGTCTCTCTGTGTCTCTCTCTGTGCGTGTCTCTCTGTGTCTCTGTGTGTCTCTGTGTGTCTCTGTGTGTGTCTCTCTCTCTCTGTGTCTCTGTGTGTCTCTCTGTGTGTCTCTCTCTCTGTGTGGCTCTGTGTGTCTCTCTGTATGTGTCTCTCTCTCTGTGTGTCTCTGTGTGTCTCTCTGTGTGTCTCTGTGTGTGTCTCTTTCTCTCTGTGTCTCTGTGTGTCTCTCTGTGTGTCTTTCTGTCTCTGTCTCTCTGTGTGTCTGCAGGGGGCAGCAGCTGCCAGAGGCCGTGCTGGTGGGTGTAGGGCACCACAACACAACACACTCACCACCGCCTTTGTATCTCTCTCTGTGTCTCTGTGTGTCTCTGTGTGTGTGTCTCTCTCTCTGTGTGTGTCTCTGTGTGTGTCTCTGTCTCTCTGTGTGTGTCTCTGTGTGTTTCTCTTTGTGTCTCTCTCTCTGTGTGTGTCTCTGTGTCTCTCTGTGTGTCTCTGTGTGTCTCTGTGTGTGTCTCTGTGTGTCTCTCTGTGTGTCTCTCTCTCTGTGTGTCTCTCTGTGTGTCTCTCTGTGTGTCTGCAGGGGGCAGCAGCTGCCAGAGGCCGTGCTGGTGGGTGGGGGGCACCACCACACAACCCACTCACGAACGCCTTTGTATCTCTGTGTGTGTCTGTGTGTGTCTCTCTGTGTGTCTCTGTGTGTCTCTCTGTGTGTGTCTCTCTGTGTGTCTCTGTGTGTCTCTGTCTGTGTGTGTCTCTGTATGTCTCTCTGTGTGTATCTCTGTGTCTCTCTCTGTGTGTCTCTCTGTGTCTCTCTGTGTGTGTCTCTGTCTCTCTGTGTCTCTCTGTGTGTCTCTGTGTCTCTCTGTGTCTCTCTGTCTCTCTGTGTGTCTCTCTGTGTGTCTCTGTGTGTCTCTCTGTGTGTCTATCTGTGTCTCTGTGTCTCTCTGTGTCTCTATGTGTGTCTCTGTGTGTCTATCTGTGTCTCTGTGTGTCTATCTGTGTCTCTGTGTGTCTCTCTGTGTGTCTCTGTGTGTCTCTGTGTGTCTGTCTGTGTCCATCTGTGTGTCTCCCTGTGTCTCTCTGTGTCTCTGTGTGTCTCTCTGTGTCTTTCTGTGTCTCTCTGTGTGTCTCTGTCTCTCTGTGTCTCTCTCTGTGTCTCTCTCTGTGTCTCTCTCTGTGTGTCTCTGTCTCTCTTTGTGTCTCTTTCTCTGCGTCTGTGTCTCTGTGTATCTCTGAGTGTCTCTGTGTGTCTCTCTGTGTGTGTCTCTGTCTCTCTGTGTGTCTTTTTGTGTGTGTCTCTGTCTCTCTGCGTGTCTCTCTGTGTCCCTCTGTGTGTCCCTCTGTCTCTCTCTCTGTGTCTCTCTCTCTGTCTCTCTGTGTGTCTCTCTCTGTGTCGCTGTCTCTCTGTGTCTCTCTGTGTGTCTTTCTGTGTCTCTCTATCTCTGTGTCTCTATATGTCTCTATGTGTGTCTTTGTGTGTCTCTCTGTGTCTTTGTGTGTCTCTCTGTGTCTCTCTGTGTCTCTCTGTGTCTCTGTGTGTCTCTCTCTGTGTCGCTGTCTCTCTGTGTCTCTCTCTGTGTATCTGTGTGTCTCTGTATCTCTGTCTGTGTTTGTCTCTCTGTGTCTCTGTGTGTCTCTATGTGTCTCTCTGTGTCTTTCTGTGTGTCTCTGTCTCTGTGTGTCTCTGTCTCTCTGTGTGTCTGTGTGTGTCTCTGTGTCTCTGTGTGTCTGTGTGTCTCTGTGTCTCTGTCTCTCTCTGTGTCTGTGTGTGTCTCTGTGTATCTCTGTCTCTCTGTGTGTCTCTGTCTCTCTGTGTCTGTCTCTGTGTATCTCTGTGTGTCTCTGTCTCTCTGTGTGTGTCTCTCTGTGTCTCTGTGTCTGTGTGTGTGTCTCTGTGTATCTCTGTCTCTGTGTGTGTGTCTCTGTGTGTGTCTCTGTGTATCTCTGTCTCTGTGTGTCTCTCTGTGTATCTCTGTCTCTCTGTGTGTGTCTCTCTGTCTCTCTGTATGTCTGTGTGTGGCTCTGTCTCTCTGTGTGTCTCTGTCTCTCTGTGTGTCTCTGTGTCTCTGTGTGTGTGTGTCTCTCTGTCTCTCTGTGTGTCTCTGTGTCTCTGTGTGTGTCTCTCTGTCTCGCTCTGTGTATCTCTGTGTGTCTCTGTGTCTCTCTGTGTCTGTGTCTCTCTGTGCGTCTCTGTGTGTCTCTCTGTGTCTGTGTCTCTGTGTGTGTGTCTGTGTGTGTGTCTCTGTCTCTCTGTGTGTGTCTCTCTGTGTCTGTGTGTGTCTCTCTGTGTCTGTGTGCGTGTCTCTGTGTGTCTCTCTGTGTCTGTGTGTGTGTCTCTCTATCTCTCTGTGTGTCTCTCTGTGTGTCTCTGTCTCTCTGTGTGTGTCTCTCTGTGTGTGTGTGTCTCTGTGTCTGTATGCGTGTCTCTGTGTGTGTCTCTGTCCCTCCCCGTATCTCTCTCTCTCTCCCTCCCCACCCACCCCACCTCACCCACCCCATTCACGGCCCTCTTTGTCTCCCCTCGCACACCCCCCCTGCCCCCCAGGAGATGCTCCGCGTGCTCCGCACGGAGGGCCCCCTAACGGGGGGCATCTTCCGCCGCTCTGCGGGGGTGCGCGCCTGCCGGAAGCTCAAACAACGCATCGAGGCGGGGCAAGCGCCGTCAATGAGCGGGCAATGCGTTCTGGTGCTAGCTGCCGTGATCAAGGTGCTGAGTCTATGGGTCTATGGGTGGCAGTGCTGAGTCTATGACAGTGCTGAGTCTATGGGTGACAGTGCTGAGTCTATGGGTGGCAGTGCTGAGTCTATGGGTCTATGGGTGGCAGTGCTGAGTCTGTGGGTCTATGGGTGGCAGTGCTGAGTCTATGGGTGACAGTGCTGAGTCTATGACAGTGCTGAGTCTATGACAGTGCTGAGTCTATGACAGTGCTGAGTCTATGACAGTGCTGAGTCTATGGGTGGCAGTGCTGAGTCTATGGGTGACAGTGTTGAGTCTATGGGTGGCAGTGCTGAGTCTATGGCAGTGCTGAGTCTATGGCAGTGTTGAGTCTATGGGTGGCAGTGCTGAGTCTATGACAGTGCTGAGTCTATGGGTGGCAGTGCTGAGTCTATGGGTGACAGTGCTGAGTCTATGGGTGGCAGTGCTGAGTCTATGGGTCTATGGGTGGCAGTGCTGAGTCTATGGGTGACAGTGCTGAGTCTATGGGTGACAGTGTTGAGTCTATGGGTGGCAGTGCTGAGTCTATGGCAGTGCTGAGTCTATGGCAGTGTTGAGTCTATGGGTGGCAGTGCTGAGTCTATGACAGTGCTGAGTCTATGGGTGGCAGTGCTGAGTCTATGGGTGACAGTGCTGAGTCTATGGGTGGCAGTGCTGAGTCTATGGGTCTATGGGTGGCAGTGCTGAGTCTATGACAGTGCTGAGTCTATGGGTGGCAGTGTTGAGTCTATGGGTCTCAGTGCTGAGTCTATGGGTGACAGTGTTGAGTCTATGGGTGACAGTGCTGAGTCTGTGGGTGGCAGTGCTGAGTCTATGGGTGACAGTGCTGAGTCTATGGGTGACAGTGCTGAGTCTATGACAGTGCTGAGTCTATGACAGTGCTGAGTCTATGGGTGACAGTGCTGAGTCTATGGGTGGCAGTGCTGGGTCTATGGGTGGCAGTGCTGAGTCTATGGGTGGCAGTGCTGAGTCTATGACAGTGCTGAGTCTATGACAGTGCTGAGTCTATGACAGTGCTGAGTCTATGACAGTGCTGAGTCTATGGGTGACAGTGCTGAGTCTGTGGGTGGCAGTGTTGAGTCTATGGGTGACAGTGCTGAGTCTGTGGGTGACAGTGCTGAGTCTGTGGGTGACAGTGCTGAGTCTATGGGTGACAGTGCTGAGTCTATGACAGTGCTGAGTCTATGGGTGGCAGTGCTGAGTCTATGACAGTGCTGAGTCTATGCGTGACAGTGCTGAGTCTATGGGTGGCAGTGCTGAGTCTATGGGTGGCAGTGCTGAGTCTATGACAGTGCTGAGTCTATGGGTGGCAGTGCTGAGTCTGTGGGTGGCAGTGCTGAGTCTATGGGTGACAGTGTTGAGTCTGTGGGTGACAGTGTTGAGTCTATGGGTGACAGTGCTGAGTTTATGGGTGGCAGTGCTGAGACTGTGGGTGGCAGTGTTGAGTCTGTGGGTGGCAGTGCTGAGTCTGTGGGTGGCAGTGCTGAGTCTATGGGTGGCAGTGCTGAGTCTATGGGTGACAGTGCTGAGTCTATGCGTGACAGTGCTGAGTCTATGGGTGGCAGTGCTGAGTCTATGGGTGACAGTGCTGAGTCTATGGGTGGCAGTGCTGAGTCTATGGGTGACAGTGCTGAGTCTATGACAGTGCTGAGTTTATGGGTGGCAGTGCTGAGTCTATGGGTGGCAGTGCTGAGTCTGTGGGTGGCAGTGCTGAGTCTATGGGTGGCAGTGCTGAGTCTATGGGTGACAGTGTTGAGTCTGTGGGTGACAGTGCTGAGTCTATGGGTCTCAGTGTTGAGTCTATGGGTGACAGTGCTGAGTCTATGGGTGGCAGTGCTGAGTCTATGGGTGACAGTGCTGAGTCTATGACAGTGCTGAGTTTATGGGTGGCAGTGCTGAGTCTATGGGTGGCAGTGCTGAGTCTGTGGGTGGCAGTGCTGAGTCTATGGGTGGCAGTGCTGAGTCTATGGGTGACAGTGTTGAGTCTATGGGTGACAGTGTTGAGTCTGTGGGTGGCAGTGTTGAGTCTGTGACAGTGCTGAGTCTATGGGTCTCAGTGTTGAGTCTATGGGTGACAGTGTTGAGTCTGTGGGTGGCAGTGCTGAGTCTATGGGTGACAGTGTTGAGTCTGTGGGTGACAGTGCTGAGTCTATGGGTGGCAGTGCTGAGTCTATGGCAGTGTTGAGTCTATGGGTGGCAGTGCTGAGTCTATGACAGTGCTGAGTCTATGGGTGGCAGTGCTGAGTCTATGGGTGGCAGTGCTGAGTCTATGGGTGGCAGTGCTGAGTCTATGGGTGGCAGTGTTGAGTCTATGGGTCTCAGTGCTGAGTCTATGGGTGACAGTGCTGAGTCTATGGGTGGCAGTGTTGAGTCTATGGGTGGCAGTGTTGAGTCTGTGGGTGACAGTGCTGAGTCTATGGGTGACAGTGCTGAGTCTATGGGTGACAGTGCTGAGTCTATGGGTGGCAGTGTTGAGTCTATGGGTGACAGTGTTGAGTCTATGGGTGGCAGTGCTGAGTCTATGGGTGGCAGTGCTGAGTCTATGGGTGGCAGTGCTGAGTCTATGGGTGACAGTGCTGAGTCTATGGGTCTCAGTGCTGAGTCTATGGGTGACAGTGCTGAGTCTATGGGTGGCAGTGCTGAGTCTGTGGGTGGCAGTGCTGAGTCTATGGGTGGCAGTGCTGAGTCTGTGGGTGGCAGTGTTGAGTCTATGGGTGACAGTGTTGAGTCTATGGGTGACAGTGCTGAGTCTATGGGTGGCAGTGCTGAGTCTATGGGTGGCAGTGTTGAGTCTATGACAGTGCTGAGTCTATGGGTGGCAGTGCTGAGTCTATGGGTGACAGTGCTGAGTCTATGGGTGGCAGTGCTGAGTCTATGGGTGACAGTGCTGAGTCTATGGGTGACAGTGCTGAGTCTATGGGTGACAGTGCTGAGTCTATGGGTGGCAGTGCCGAGTCTATGGGTCTCAGTGCTGAGTCTATGGGTGACAGTGCTGAGTCTGTGGGTGGCAGTGCTGAGTCTGTGACAGTGCTGAGTCTATGGGTGGCAGTGCTGAGTCTGTGACAGTGCTGAGTCTATGGGTGACAGTGCTGAGTCTGTGACAGTGCTGAGTCTATGGGTGGCAGTGCTGAGTCTATGGGTGACAGTGCTGAGTCTATGACAGTGCTGAGTCTATGGGTGACAGTGCTGAGTCTATGGGTGGCAGTGCTGAGTCTATGGGTGGCAGTGCTGAGTCTATGGGTGACAGTGTTGAGTCTATGGGTGACAGTACTGAGTCTATGGGTCTCAGTGCTGAGTCTATGACAGTGCTGAGTCTATGACAGTCCTGAGTCTATGGGTGACAGTGTTGAGTCTATGGGTGGCAGTGCTGAGTCTATGGGTGACAGTGCTGAGTCTATGGGTGGCAGTGCTGAGTCTGTGACAGTGCTGAGTCTATGGGTGACAGTGTTGAGTCTATGGGTGGCAGTGCTGAGTCTGTGGGTGGCAGTGCTGAGTCTATGACAGTGCTGAGTCTATGACAGTGCTGAGTCTATGACAGTGCTGAGTCTATGGGTGGCAGTGTTCAGTCTATGGGTCTCAGTGTTGAGTCTGTGGGTGACAGTGCTGAGTCTATGGGTGGCAGTGCTGAGTCTATGGGTGACAGTGCTGAGTCTAAGGGTGACAGTGCTGAGTCTATGGGTGACAGTGTTGAGTCTATGGGTGGCAGTGTTGAGTCTATGGGTGACAGTGTTGAGTCTATGGGTGGCAGTGCTGAGTCTATGGGTGGCAGTGCTGAGTCTATGGGTGACAGTGCTGAGTCTGTGGGTGGCAGTGCTGAGTCTATGGGTGACAGTGCTGAGTCTATGGGTGACAGTGTTGAGTGTATGGGTGACAGTGCTGAGTCTATGGGTGACAGTGCTGAGTCTATGGGTGACAGTGTTGAGTCTATGGGTCTCAGTGCTGAGTCTATGGGTCTCAGTGTTGAGTCTGTGGGTGGCAGTGCTGAGTCTATGGGTCTCAGTGTTGAGTCTATGGGTGACAGTGCTGAGTCTATGGGTCTCAGTGCTGAGTCTATGGGTGACAGTGCTGAGTCTGTGGGTGACAGTGTTGAGTCTATGGGTGACAGTGCTGAGTCTATGGGTGGCAGTGCTGAGTCTGTGGGTGGCAGTGCTGAGTCTATGGGTGGCAGTGCTGAGTCTATGGGTGGCAGTGTCTTTGTGCCTCTATGTATCTCTGTGTGTCTCTATGTATCTCTGTCTTTATGTATGTATCTGTGTCTCTGTGTGTCTCTGTGTCTGTATGTATCTGTGTGTGTATCTCTGTGTGTGTGTTTGTGTGTGTGGGGAGCGGTGGTGCAGTGGTTAGCGCCACGCTGTGCTATGAACCTGGCGATCCGGGTTCGATTCCCGCTCACGGCCAACACCACCAGTGACGATTATCTGAAACGGTCCCGGGCCTCCCCTAGGTCGACTCAGCCTCAAATGAGTACCTGGTGCGGTGTGTAAACATCGCCACTAGGGAGACAAAGGCGGTCGGGCGTGGTGCTGGCCACCCACCCCCTCGTGTACCGTTCCGGCCTTCATAGGTGCTCGCTAACAGCACTTGCCCCGACAGTCTGTTAAGGCTATATGGGGGATCTTTGTCTTTATCTTTGTCTGCGTGTGTGTGTCTGCGTGTGTGTGTCTCTGTGTATGTGTGTCTCTGTGTATGTGTGCCTCTGTGTGTCTGCCTCTGTGTGTTTCTGTCTGTGTGTGTCTCTGTGTGTGTGTCTCTGTGGTTTCAGGAAAGGGCGGTCCTGCACAGATGCCATATTTTCTGTCCGTCTGCTACAGCAGAGGTGTAGGGAATTCCCACAAGACCTACATCTCTGCTTTATTGACCTGGTCAAGGCATATGATACCATCAGTAGGCCTGGGCTCTGGGTCGTTTTTCGTGCTTTTGGAGTACCTGACCCTCTGCTCACGATCATTAAGGACCTTCATGATGGTGAACGGGCCCGGGTAAAACTACGTGGCCAGGAGTCAGAGCCATTCCCTGTACACCTTGGGGTGCGACAGGGATGTCCTCTGGCTCCCACATTATTTAACATCTATTTTGACCACGTAGTTCGTGAAGCCTTCAATAGCTGTACCGGGGGAATCTCCATATGGTACAGATATAATGGGAGGCTAATCGATGCCCGGGTGCGGTCAAGGGATGGCTCCCTATTGCTCAACCACGTTATGTATGCTGATGATTTGGTAATAGCTGCTCAGTCAGAGGAGGAGTTGGAGACGCTGCTGCTGAGACTGGAGCGTGCCACTAAGAGGTGGGGCCTTACCATCAGCCCCACCAAAACTAAGCACCTGCCTGGGTATTTTGTACCATCGGTCACTCCACCCCCACAACTCCCAATCGGTGATGGGGCAGTTGTGGAGAGAGTGGAGAGTTTCCCATACCTGGGCAGTGTGCTTATGACTGGCTCCAGTTTAACAGCAGAGGTCTCACTCCGAATCAGTCGAGCGGCAATATCTTTTCATCGGTTGCGTAACGCTGTGTGGAAGCTACCTGGTCTGTCGCTCCGCACGAAGGTTCAGGTCTTCTCGGCCACGGTCATTCCCTCCCTTCTCTACGCTTGCGAAACGTGGACCCCCCTAATGGAACATTTTCGCCGGTTAGAAACATTTAGGCTGGCCTGCCTACGATCCATCCTGGGTTTAACCAGACTGGATTGTGTGAGGAGCTCACAAATCCTTGAAAGATCTGGGCAGGGTCCCATCGGTGAGCTCCTCCGGCAGGCAAGGCTGCGATGGCTGGGTCATGTAGCCCGTATGCCCAGCCACCGCATGCCAAAACAGCTTTTGTTTGGCCGGATTGAGGGGGCTAAGCGGGCGCGGCACGGGCTAGAGAAGAGATGGAGTGATGTGGTACAGGAGGACGTGGAGCTGAGTGGACTTGCCGATGACTGGTACCAGCGGTGTCAAGATCGGCCTCTGTGGAGGAGGCTCGTGAAGGACGCTACTGGGCAGTTGGAGGCAGTCGCCCTCCAACAACAACGGAGGGCGGAGGAGCGACGCTCACAACAGCGAGCGGAGCGCCGGGTGGCTAAAGCACAGCAGGTTGGCACAGTAGGGGGCACAGGTGGTGCATCAGCCAGTCATCTCAGTCAGTCGACCTGTGGCACCTGGGTCTGCCCCGTGACCTCCTGCCAGCGGGCGTTCGACACTTCACGTGGCCTCAGGGTGCACATAGCCTGGCACAAGCGTCGTGGTGACGTCACCGCCACTTAGTGGCGAATGGCGGTTGTTGTTGTTGTTGTGTGTCTTTGTGTGACACTGTGTGTGTGTCACTGTGTCTGTGTGTCTGTGTGTGTCACTGTGTCACTGTGTGTGTGTGACACTGTGTATGTGTGTGTGTGTCACTGTGTGCCTGTGTGTGTGTCAAGGACTTCATGCGGAGTATCCCAGGCGGGGTTCTCACTGAGGAGCTCCACTCTGAGTGGCTCTCAGCCATGCGCTGTGCCGACAGAGCGCAGAGACTCCAGCAGATACGCAGGTGGGGAACTCCGTCTCTGTGTCTCTGTCTCTGTGTGTCTGTCTCTGTGTCTCTCTGTGTGTCTCTGTGTCTCTGTGTCTGTGTGTGTGTGTCTCTCTCTGTGTCTCTCTGTGTGTCTGTGTGTGTGTGTGTCTGTGTGTGTGTGTCTGTGTGTGTGTCTCTCTCTGTGTCTCTGTGTCTGTGTGTGTCTGTGTGTCTGTCTCTGTGTCTCTCTGTGTGTCTCTGTGTCTCTCTGTGTGTGTCTCTGTGTGTGTGTCTGTGTGTGTCTCTGTGTGTGTGTCTCTCTCTGTGTCTCTGTCTCTGTGTCTGCGTGTCTCTGTCTCTGTCTGTCTGTGTCTGTGTGTCTCTCTGTGTGTCTCTGTCTCTGTGTGTCTCTGTGTATCTCTGTGTCTCTGTCTGTCTGTCTCTGTGTCTGTCTCTGTGTCTGTCTGTCTCTGTGTGTCTCTGTGTGTCTGTGTGTGTCTCTCTGTGTGTCTGTGTGTGTGTGTGTCTGTGTGTGTCTGTGTGTGTGTGTCTCTGTGTGTCTGTGTGTGTGTGTCTGTGTGTGTGTGTCTGTGTGTGTGTCTCTGTGTCTCTGTGTCTGTGTGTGCCTGTGTGCCTGTGTGTCTGTCTCTCTGTGTCTGTGTGTCTGTGTCTCTGTGTCTGTCTGTCTGTCTCTGTCTGTCTCTGTGTCTGTGTGTGTCTGTATGTGTCTATCTGTGTCTGTGTGTGTCTGTCTGTCTCTGTCTGTATGTCTGTGTCTATCTGTGTCTGTCTCTGTGTCTGTTTCGTTGTCTGTCTCTGTGTGTGTCTGTCTGTCTCTGTCTGTATGTCTGTGTCTATCTGTGTCTGTCTCTCTTTCTCTCTGTGTGTCTCTGTGTCTCTCTGTGTTTCTATCTGTGTCTGTCTCTCTGTGTCTCTCTGTGTCTGTCTCTCTCTGTCTTTATGTGTGTCTCTGTGTCTCTCTCTCCGTTTCTCTGTCTCTCTTTGTGTCTCTGTGTCTCTCTGTGTGTGTCTCTATCTGTGTCTCTATCTGTGTATCTCTGTGTCTGTGTGTCTCTATCTGTCTCTGTGTGTCTCTCTGTGTCTCTCTGTGTCTCTATCTGTCTCTGTGTGTCTCTCTGTGTGTGTCTCTGTGTCTCTCTCTGTGTGTCTCTCTCTGTGTGTCTCTGTGTCTCTCTCTGTATCTCTGTGTCTCTCTCTCTGTGTCTCTCTGTGTCTCTGTGTGTGTCTCTATCTGTGTCTCTCTGTGTCTCTGTGTGTCTCTCTCTGTGTCTCTGTGTGTGTGTGTCTCTCTCTGTCTCTCTGTGTGTCTCTCTGTGTCTCTGTGTGTCTCTGTGTGTGACTCTATCTGTCTCTGTGTCTCTCTGTCTCTGTGTGTGTCTCTATCTGTCTCTGTGTCTCTCTCTCTCTGTCTCTCTCTCTGTGTGTCTCTCTCTGTGTGTCTCTCTCTGTGTGTCTCTGTGTCTCTCTCTGTATCTCTGTGTCTCTCTGTGTCTCTGTGTGTGTCTCTATCTGTGTCTCTCTGTCTCTGTGTGTCTCTCTCTGTGTCTCTGTGTGTCTCTCTCTCTCTCTGTGTCTTTCTGTGTGTCTCTCTGTGTCTCTGTGTGTCTCCGTGTGTGACTCTATCTGTCTCTGTGCGTGACTGTATCTGTCTCTGTGTCTCTCTGTCTCTCTGTGTGTGACTGTATCTGTCTCTGTGTCTCTCTGTCTCTCTGTGTGTGTCTCTATCTGTCTCTGTGTCTCTCTGTGTGTCTCTGTCTCTCTGTGTGTCTCTGTGTCTCTCTGTGTGTCTCTCTGTGTGTGACTCTATCTGTCTCTGTGTCTCTCTGTGTATCTCTGTCTCTCTGTGTGTGTCTCTCTGTGTGTTTCTGTCTCTCTGTGTATCTCTGTCTCTCTGTGTATCTCTGTCTCTCTGTGTGTCTCTGTCTCTCTGTGTGTTTCTGTCTCTCTGTGTGTCTCTGTCTCTCTGTGTGTGTCTCTATCTGTCTCTGTCTCTCTGTGTGTCTCTGTCTCTCTGTGTGTCTCTGTCTCTCTGTGTGTGTCTCTATTTGTCTCTGTGTCTCTCTGTGTGTCTCTGTCTCTCTGTCTGTCTCTGTCTCTCTGTGTGTGTCTCTATTTGTCTCTGTGTGTCTCTCTCTGTGTCTCTGTCTCTCTGTGTGTCTCTGTCTCTCTGTGTGTCTCTGTCTCTCTGTGTGTCTCTGTCTCTCTGTGTGTGTCTCTATTTGTCTCTGTCTCTCTGTGTGTGTCTCTATCTGTCTGTGTGTCTCTGTCTCTCTGTGTGTGTCTCTATGTGTCTCTGTGTGTCTCTGTGTGTGTGTCTCTGTGTCTCTCTCTGTGTGTCTCTCTCTGTGTGTCTCTCTCTGTGTGTCTCTGTGTCTCTCTCTGTATCTCTGTGTCTCTCTCTCTGTGTCTCTCTGTGTCTCTGTGTGTGTCTCTATCTGTGTCTCTCTGTGTCTCTGTGTGTCTCTCTCTGTGTCTCTGTGTGTGTCTCTCTCTCTCTGTCTCTCTGTGTGTCTCTCTGTGTCTCTGTGTGTCTCTGTGTGTGACTCTATCTGTCTCTGTGTCTCTCTGTCTCTGTGTGTGTCTCTATCTGTCTCTGTGTCTCTCTCTCTCTCTGTCTCTCTCTCTGTGTGTCTCTCTCTCTGTGTCTCTCTCTGTGTGTCTCTGTGTCTCTCTCTGTATCTCTGTGTCTCTCTGTGTCTCTGTGTGTGTCTCTATCTGTGTCTCTCTGTCTCTGTGTGTCTCTCTCTGTGTCTCTGTGTGTCTCTCTCTCTCTCTGTGTCTTTCTGTGTGTCTCTCTGTGTCTCTGTGTGTCTCCGTGTGTGACTCTATCTGTCTCTGTGTGTGACTGTATCTGTCTCTGTGTCTCTCTGTCTCTCTGTGTGTGACTGTATCTGTCTCTGTGTCTCTCTGTCTCTCTGTGTGTGTCTCTATCTGCCTCTGTGTCTCTCTGTGTGTCTCTGTCTCTCTGTGTGTCTCTGTGTCTCTCTGTGTGTCTCTCTGTGTGTGACTCTATCTGTCTCTGTGTCTCTCTGTGTATCTCTGTCTCTCTGTGTGTGTCTCTCTGTGTGTCTCTGTCTCTCTGTGTGTTTCTGTCTCTCTGTGTATCTCTGTCTCTCTGTGTATCTCTGTCTCTCTGTGTGTCTCTGTCTCTCTGTGTGTGTCTCTGTCTCTCTGTGTGTGTCTCTATTTGTCTCTGTGTCTCTCTGTGTCTCTCTGTCTGTCTCTGTGTCTCTCTGTGTGTCTCTGTCTCTCTGTGTGTCTCTGTCTCTCTGTGTGTGTCTCTATTTGTCTCTGTGTCTCTCTGTGTCTCTCTGTCTGTCTCTGTCTCTCTGTGTGTGTCTCTATTTGTCTCTGTGTGTCTCTCTCTGTCTCTCTGTCTCTCTGTGTGTCTCTGTCTCTCTGTGTGTCTCTGTCTCTCTGTGTGTCTCTGTCTCTCTGTGTGTCTCTGTCTCTCTGTGTGTCTCTGTGTGTGTCTCTATCTGTCTCTGTGTCTCTCTCTGTGTGTCTCTGTCTCTCTGTGTGTGTCTCTGTCTCTCTGTGTGTCTCTGTCTCTCTGTGTGTCTCTGTCTCTCTGTGTGTCTCTGTCTCTCTGTGTGTGTGTCTATTTGTCTCTGTGTCTCTCTGTGTGTCTCTGTCTCTCTGTGTGTCTCTGTCTCTCTGTGTGTGTCTCTCTGTGTGTGTCTCTGTGTGTGTCTCTGTCTGTCTCTCTGTCTCTCTGTGTGTCTCTGTCTCTCTGTGTGTCTCTGTCTCTCTGTGTGTGTCTCTATCTGTCTCTGTGTCTCTCTCTGTGTGTCTCTGTCTCTCTGTGTGTCTCTGTCTCTCTGTGTGTCTCTGTCTCTCTGTGTGTCTCTGTCTCTCTGTGTGTCTCTGTCTCTCTGTGTGTGTCTCTGTCTCTCTGTGTGTGTCTCTATTTGTCTCTGTGTCTCTCTGTGTGTCTCTGTCTCTCTGTGTGTGTCTCTATTTGTATCTGTGTCTCTCTGTGTGTCTCTGTCTCTCTGTGTGTCTCTGTCTCTCTGTGTGTGTCTCTATTTGTCTCTGTGTCTCTCTGTGTGTCTCTGTCTCTCTGTGTGTCTCTGTCTCTCTGTGTGTGTCTCTCTGTGTGTGTCTCTCTGTGTGTCTCTATTTGTCTCTGTGTGTGTCTCTGTCTGTCTCTCTGTCTCTCTGTGTGTCTCTGTCTCTCTGTGTGTCTCTGTCTCTCTGTGTGTGTCTCTATTTGTCTCTGTGTGTCTCCATGTGTGTCTCTGTGTCTCTCTCTGTGTGTCTCTGTCTCTCTGTGTGTCTCTGTCTCTCTGTGTGTCTCTGTCTCTCTGTGTGTCTCTGTCTCTCTGTGTGTCTCTGTCTCTCTGTGTGTGTCTCTGTGTGTCTCTCTGTGTGTCTCTGTCTCTCTGTGTGTGTCTCTATTTGTCTCTGTGTCTCTCTGTGTGTCTCTGTCTCTCTGTGTGTGTCTCTATGTGTCTCTCTCTGTGTCTCTGTCTCTCTGTGTGTCTCTGTGTGTGTGTCTCTATTTGTCTCTGTGTGTCTCTCTCTGTGTCTCTGTCTCTCTGTCTCTCTCTGTGTGTCTCTCTGTGTCTCTGTGTGTATCTCTGTCTCTCTGTGTGTCTCTGTCTCTCTGTGTGTGTCTCTATTTGTCTCTGTGTCTCTCTGTGTGTCTCTGTCTCTCTGTGTGTCTCTCTGTCTCTCTGTGTGTCTCTGTCTCTCTGTGTGTCTCTGTCTCTCTGTGTGTCTCTGTCTCTCTGTGTGTCTCTGTCTCTCTGTGTGTCTCTGTCTCTCTGTGTGTGTCTCTATGTGTCTCTGTCTCTCTGTGTGTGTCTCTATGTGTCTCTCTGTGTGTCTCTGTCTCTCTGTGTGTCTCTGTCTCTCTGTGTGTGTCTGTGTCTCTGTGTCTCTGTGTGTCTCTGTGTGTGTCTCTATCTCTCTCTGTGTGTCTCTGTCTCTCTGTGTGTCTGTCTCTCTGTGTCTCTCTGTCTCTCTGTGTGTCTCTGTCTCTCTGTGTGTCTCTGTCTCTCTGTGTGTCTGTGTCTCTGTGTGTGTCTCTGTCTCTCTGTGTGTCTCTATCTGTCTCTGTGTCTCTCTGTGTGTCTCTGTCTCTCTGTGTGTGTCTCTATGTGTCTCTGTGTCTCTCTGTGTGTCTCTGTCTCTCTGTGTGTCTCTGTCTCTCTGTGTGTCTCTGTCTCTCTGTGTGTCTCTGTCTCTCTGTGTGTCTCTGTCTCTCTGTGTGTCTCTGTCTCTCTGTGTGTCTCTGTCTCTCTGTGTGTCTCTGTCTCTCTGTGTGTCTCTGTCTCTCTGTGTGTGTGTCTATTTGTCTCTGTGTTTTTCTGTGTGTCTCTGTCTCTCTGTGTGTGTCTCTATTTGTCTCTGTGTCTCTCTGTGTGTCTCTGTCTCTCTGTGTGTCTCTGTCTCTCTGTGTGTGTCTCTATTTGTCTCTGTGTCTCTCTGTGTGTCTCTGTCTCTCTGTGTGTCTCTGTCTCTCTGTGTGTGTCTCTCTGTGTGTGTCTCTGTGTGTGTCTCTGTCTGTCTCTCTGTCTCTCTGTGTGTCTCTGTCTCTCTGTGTGTCTCTGTCTCTCTGTGTGTGTCTCTATTTGTCTCTGTGTGTCTCTATGTGTGTCTCTGTGTCTCTCTCTGTGTGTCTCTGTCTCTCTGTGTGTCTCTGTCTCTCTGTGTGTCTCTGTCTCTCTGTGTGTCTCTGTCTCTCTGTGTGTCTCTGTCTCTCTGTGTGTCTCTGTCTCTCTGTGTGTGTCTCTGTCTCTCTGTGTGTCTCTATGTGTCTCTGTCTCTCTGTGTGTCTCTGTCTCTCTGTGTGTCTCTATTTGTCTCTGTCTCTCTCTGTGTGTCTCTGTCTCTCTGTGTGTCTCTGTCTCTCTGTGTGTCTCTGTCTCTCTGTGTGTCTCTGTCTCTCTGTGTGTCTCTGTCTCTCTGTGTGTCTCTGTCTCTCTGTGTGTGTCTCTATTTGTCTCTGTGTCTCTCTGTGTGTCTCTGTCTCTCTGTGTGTGTCTCTATTTGTATCTGTGTCTCTCTGTGTGTCTCTGTCTCTCTGTGTGTCTCTGTCTCTCTGTGTGTGTCTCTATTTGTCTCTGTGTCTCTCTGTGTATCTCTGTCTCTCTGTGTGTGTCTCTATTTGTCTCTGTGTCTCTCTGTGTGTCTCTGTCTCTCTGTCTCTCTGTGTGTCTCTGTCTCTCTGTGTGTCTCTATTTGTCTCTGTCTCTATCTGTGTGTCTCTGTCTCTCTGTGTGTCTCTGTCTCTCTGTGTGTCTCTGTCTCTCTGTGTGTCTCTGTCTCTCTGTGTGTCTCTGTCTCTCTGTGTGTCTCTGTCTCTCTGTGTGTGTCTCTATTTGTATCTGTGTCTCTCTGTGTGTCTCTGTCTCTCTGTGTGTGTCTCTATTTGTATCTGTGTCTCTCTGTGTGTCTCTGTCTCTCTGTGTGTCTCTGTCTCTCTGTGTGTGTCTCTATTTGTCTCTGTGTCTCTCTGTGTGTCTCTGTCTCTCTGTGTGTCTCTGTCTCTCTGTGTGTGTCTCTCTGTGTGTGTCTCTCTGTGTGTCTCTATTTGTCTCTGTGTGTGTCTCTGTCTGTCTCTCTGTCTCTCTGTGTGTCTCTGTCTCTCTGTGTGTCTCTGTCTCTCTGTGTGTGTCTCTATTTGTCTCTGTGTGTCTCCATGTGTGTCTCTGTGTCTCTCTCTGTGTGTCTCTGTCTCTCTGTGTGTCTCTGTCTCTCTGTGTGTCTCTGTCTCTCTGTGTGTCTCTGTCTCTCTGTGTGTCTCTGTCTCTCTGTGTGTGTCTCTGTGTGTCTCTCTGTGTGTCTCTGTCTCTCTGTGTGTGTCTCTATTTGTCTCTGTGTCTCTCTGTGTGTCTCTGTCTCTCTGTGTGTGTCTCTATGTGTCTCTCTCTGTGTCTCTGTCTCTCTGTGTGTCTCTGTGTGTGTGTCTCTATTTGTCTCTGTGTGTCTCTCTCTGTGTCTCTGTCTCTCTGTCTCTCTCTGTGTGTCTCTCTGTGTCTCTGTGTGTATCTCTGTCTCTCTGTGTGTCTCTGTCTCTCTGTGTGTGTCTCTATTTGTCTCTGTGTCTCTCTGTGTGTCTCTGTCTCTCTGTGTGTCTCTCTGTCTCTCTGTGTGTCTCTGTCTCTCTGTGTGTCTCTGTCTCTCTGTGTGTCTCTCTGTGTATCTGTGTCTCTCTGTGTCTCTCTGTCTCTCTGTGTGTCTCTGTCTCTCTGTGTGTGTCTCTATTTGTCTCTGTGTCTCTGTGTGTCTCTCTGTGTGTGACTCTATCTGTCTCTGTGTCTCTCTGTGTGTGTCTCTATCTGTCTCTCTGTGTGTCTCTCTGTGTGTGGCTCTATTTGTCTCCGTGTGTCTCTCTGTGTGTCTGTCTCTCTGTGTCTCTCTGTCTCTCTGTGTCTCTCTGTCTCTCTGTGTGTCTCTGTCTCTCTGTCTCTCTGTGTGTCTCTCTGTCTCTCTGTGTGTCTCTGTCTCTCTGTGTCTCTGTCTCTCTGTGTGTCTCTGTCTCTCTGTGTGTGTCTCTGTCTGTCTCTGTGTCGCTCTCTGTGTCTCTGTGTCTCTCTGTGTGTCTCTGTCTCTCTGTGTGTCTCTGTCTCTCTCTGTGTGTGTCTCTATGTGTCTCTGTGTCTCTCTGTGTGTCTCTGTCTCTCTGTGTGTGTCTCTGTTTGTCTCTGTGTCTCTCTGTGTGTCTCTGTCTCTCTGTGTCTCTGTCTCTCTGTGTGTCTCTGTCTCTCTGTGTGTGTCTCTATGTGTCTCTGTGTATCTGTCTCTCTGTGTATGTCTCTCTGTGTGTGTCTCTATCTGTCTCTGTGTCTCTCTCTGTGTGTCTCTGTCTCTCTGTGTGTGTCTCTATGTGTCTCTGTGTCTCTCTGTGTGTGTCTCTCTGTGTGTGTCTCTATCTGTCTCTGTGTCTCTCTCTGTGTGTCTCTGTCTCTCTGTGTGTGTCTCTATGTGTCTCTGTGTCTCTCTGTGTGTGTCTCTATCTCTCTCTGTGTGTCTCTGTCTCTCTGTGTGTGTCTCTATGTGTCTCTGTGTGTCTCTGTGTGTGTCTCTATCTCTCTCTGTGTGTCTCTGTCTCTCTGTGTGTGTCTCTATTTGTCTCTGTCTCTCTGTGTGTGTCTCTATGTGTCTCTGTGTCTCTCTGTGTCTCTGTGTGTGTCTCTCTGTGTCTCTGTGTGTCTCTGTGTCTCTGTGTGTCTCTATGTGTCTCTGTGTGTTTCTGTATCTCTGTGTGTCTCTGTGTGTATCTGTGTCTCTCTGTGTATCTGTGTCTCTCTGTGTGTCTCTGTCTCTCTGTGTGTCTCTCTGTGTGTCTCTGTCTCTCTGTGTGTCTCTATCTCTCTCTGTGTGTCTCTGTCTCTCTGTGTGTGTCTGTGTCTCTGTGTGTGTCTCTATTTGTCTCTGTGTGTCTCTATTTGTCTCTGTGTGTCTCTGTGTGTCTCTGTGTGTCTCTGTCTCTCTCTGTGTGTCTCTGTCTCTCTCTGTGTGTCTCTATTTGTCTCTGTGTGTCTCTGTCTCTCTGTGTGTCTCTGTCTCTCTGTGTCTCTGTCTCTGTGTGTCTCTGTCTCTCTGTCTCTCTCTGTGTGTCTCTATTTGTCTCTGTGTGTCTCTGTCTCTCTGTGTGTCTCTGTCTCTCTCTGTGTGTGTCTCTGTCTCTCTGTGTGTGTCTCTATTTGTCTCTGTGTCTCTCTGTGTGTCTCTGTCTCTGTGTGTGTGTCTCTATGTGTCTCTCTGTGTCTCTGTCTCTCTGTGTGTGTCTCTATTTGTCTCTGTGTCTCTCTGTGTGTCTCTGTCTCTCTGTGTGTGTCTCTATGTGTCTCTCTGTGTCTCTGTCTCTCTGTGTGTGTCTCTATGTGTCTCTGTGTCTCTCTGTGTGTCTCTGTCTCTCTGTGTGTCTCTATTTGTCTCTGTGTCTCTCTGTCTGTCTCTGTCTCTCTGTGTGTGTCTCTATTTGTCTCTGTGTGTCTCTGTGTCTCTCTGTGTGTGTCTCTATTTGTCTCTGTGTGTCTCTATGTGTCTCTCTGTGTGTCTCTGTCTCTCTGTGTGTGTCTCTATGTGTCTCTCTGTGTGTCTCTGTCTCTCTGTGTGTGTCTCTATGTGTCTCTCTGTGTCTCTGTCTCTCTGTGTGTGTCTCTGTGTGTGTCTCTGTGTGTGTGTCTCTGTCTCTCTGTGTGTGTCTCTGTGTCTCTCTGTGTGTGTCTCTATCTGTCTCTGTCTCTCTGTGTGTGTCTCTATTTGTCTCTGTGTGTCTCTATGTGTCTCTCTGTGTGTCTCTGTCTCTCTGTGTGTGTCTCTATGTGTCTCTCTGTCTCTGTCTCTCTGTGTGTGTCTCTGTGTGTGTCTCTGTGTGTGTGTCTCTGTCTCTCTGTGTGTGTCTCTGTGTCTCTCTGTGTGTGTCTCTGTGTGTCTCTGTGTGTGTCTCTCTGTGTGTGTCTCTATGTGTCTCTGTGTGTGTCTCTGTGTGTGTCTCTGTGTGTGTCTCTATGTGTCTCTGTGTGTGTCTCTATGTGTCTCTCTGTGTGTCTCTATGTGTCTCTCTGTGTGTGTCTGTGTCTCTGTGTGTGTCTCTATTTGTCTCTCTGCGTGTGTCTCTCTGTGTGTGTCTCTATGTGTCTCTCTGTGTGTGTCTCTGTGTGTGTCTCTATTTGTCTCTCTGTGTGTGTCTCTCTGTGTGTGTCTCTATGTGTCTCTCTGTGTGTGTCTCTGTGTGTGTGTCTCTATTTGTCTCTGTGTGTGTGTCTCTCTGTGTGTGTCTCTATTTGTCTCTCTGTGTGTCTCTCTCTGTGTGTCTCTCTCTGTGTGTGTCTGTCTCTCTCTGTGTGTCTCTATCTGTCTCTGTGTGTCTCTATGTCTCTCTCTGTGTCTCTCTGTGTGTGTCTCTCTCTCTATGTGTCTCTCTGTCTCTCTGTGTCTCTGTCTCTCTCTGTGTGTCTCTGTCTCTCTGTGTGTGTCTCTATGTGTCTCTGTGTGTCTCTGTCTCTCTGTGTGTCTCTCTGTGTGTGTCTCTGTCTCTCTGTGTGTCTCTCTGTCTGTCTCTCTGTCTCTCTGTGTGTCTCTCTGTGTGTGTCTCTGTCTCTCTGTGTGTCTCTCTGTCTGTCTCTCTGTCTCTGTCTCTCTGTGTGTGTCTCTATGTGTCTCTCTGTGTCTCTGTCTCTCTGTGTGTGTCTCTCTGTCTCTCTGTGTGTCTCTGTCTCTCTCTCTGTGTGTCTCTGTTTGTCTCTGTGTCTCTCTGTGTCTCTGTCTCTCTGTGTGTGTCTCTGTGTGTGTCTCTGTGTCTCTCTGTGTCTCTGTCTCTCTGTGTGTGTCTCTATTTGTCTCTGTGTGTGTCTCTGTCTCGCCCCCCCAGAGTGTCGTCACGTCTCCCCGCCTCCCACAATGCCCTGCTGCGTCACGTGATGTGTATGCTGCACCACGTGGCGCGCCGCTCGGCAACCAATCAGATGACTCCGCGCAACCTCGCCGTGTGCATCGCGCCCAGCGTGGCTCCCGGCATGCACTGGGGGGGTCACGTGGGCACGGCTGGGGAGGGGCGACTCTCACCACCCAGCCCAGCCACGCAGAGCAGAGACACAGCACAGGTGGGACACACACAGAGACACACACAGAGACACAGAGACACACACAGACACACACACAGACACACACACAGAGACACACACAGAGACACACACAGAGACACACACAGAGACACACAGAGAGACACACAGAGACACACACACAGAGACACACAGAGACACACACAGAGACACACACAGAGACACTCACACACACAGACACACACAGACACACACACACAGACACACACAGACACACACACAGACACACACAGACACACACACAGACACACACAGAGACACACACACAGACACACACACAGACACACACAGAGTCACACACAGACACACACAGAGACACAGCACAGGTGGGACACACACAGAGACACACACAGAGACACTCACACACAGACACACACAGACACACACACACAGACACACACAGACACACACACACAGAGACACACACACAGACACACACACAGACACACACACAGACACACACACAGAGTCACACACAGACACACACAGAGACACTCACACACACAGACACTCACACACACACAGAGACACACACACAGACACACACAGACACACACAGAGACACACACACAGACACACACACAGACACACACACAGACACACACAGAGTCACACACAGACACACACAGAGACACAGCACAGGTGGGACACACACAGAGACACACACAGACACACACAGAGAGACACAGAGAGACACACACAGACACACACAGACACACACAGAGACACACACAGAGACACAGCACAGGTGGGACACACAGAGACACACACAGACACACACAGACACACACAGAGACACAGCACAGGTGGGACACACACAGAGACACAGAGACACACACAGAGACACACACAGAGACACACACAGAGACACACACAGACACACACAGACACACACAGACACACACACAGACAGACACACACACAGACACACACACAGACACACACAGACACACACACACAGAGACACACACAAACAGAGACACACACAGAGACACACACAGACACACACACAGACACACAGACACACAGACACACACAGACACACACAGAGACACACACAGAGACACACACAGACACACTCACACACAGACACACACAGACACACAGAGACACTCACACGCACACATAGACACATCAACAACAACCGCCATTCGCCACTAAGTGGCGGTGACGTCACCACGACGCTTGTGCCAGGCTATGTGCACCCTGAGGCCACGTGAAGTGTCGAACGCCCGCTGGCAGGAGGTCACGGGGCAGACCCAGGTGCCACGGGTCGACTGACTGAGATGAGTGGCTGATGCACCACCTGTGCCCCCTACTGTGCCAACCCGCTGTGCTTTAGCCACCCGGCGCTCCGCTCATTGTTGTGAGCGTCGCTCCTCCGCCCTCCGTTGTTGTTGTTGGAGGGCGACTGCCTCCAACTGCCCAGTAGCATCCTTCACGAGCCTCCTCCACAGAGGCCGATCTTGACACCGCTGGTACCAGTCATCGGCAAGTCCACTCAGCTCCACGTCCTCCTGTACCACATCACTCCCATCTCTTCTCTAGCCCGTGCCGCGCCCGCTTAGCCCCCTCAATCCGGCCGAACAAAATCTGTTTCGGCATGCGGTGGCTGGGCATGCGGGCTACATGACCCAGCCATCCCAGCCTTGCCCGAAGGAGGAGCTCACCGATGGGACCTTGCCCAGATCTTTCAAGGATTCGTGAGCTCCTCACACAATCCAGCCTGGTTAAACCCAGGATGGGTCATAGGCAGGCCAGCCTAAATGTTTCTAACCGGCGAAGATGTTCCATTAGGGGGGTCCACGTTTCGCAAGCGTAGAGAAGTGAGGGAATGACCGTGGCTGAGAAGACCTGAAGCTTAGTGCGAAGCGACAGACCAGGTAGCTTCCACACAGCGTTACGCAACCGATGAAAAGATATTGCCGCTCGACTGATTCGGAGTGAGACCTCTGCTGTTAAACTGGAGCCAGTCATAAGCACACTACCCAGGTATGGGAAACTCTCCACTCTCTCCACAACTGCCCCATCACCGATTGGGAGTTGTGGGGGTGGAGTGTCCGATGGTACAAAATACCCAGGCAGGTGCTTAGTTTTGGTGGGGCTGATGCTAAGGCCCCATCTCTTAGTTGCACGCTCCAGTCTCAGCAGCAGCGTCTCCAACTCCTCCTCTGAATGAGCAGCTATTACCAAATCATCGGCATACATAACATGGTTGAGCAATAGGGAGCCATCCCTTGACCGCACCCGGGCATCAATCAGCCTCCCATTATATCTGTACCATATGGAGATTCCCCCGGTACAGCTATTGAAGGCTTCACGAACTACGTGGTCAAAATAGATGTTAAATAATGTGGGAGCCAGAGGACATCCCTGTCGCACCCCAAGGTGTACAGGGAATGGCTCTGACTCCTGGCCACGTAATTTTACCCAGGCCCGCTCACCATCATGAAGGTCCTTAATGATCGTGAGCAGAGGGTCAGGTACTCCAAAAGCACGAAGAACGACCCAGAGCCCAGGCCTACTGATGGTATCATAGGCCTTGACCAGGTCAATAAAGCAGAGATGTAGGTCTTATTGGAATTCCCTACACCTCTGCTGTAGCAGACGGACAGAAAATATGGCATCTGTGCAGGACCGCCCTATCCTGAAACCGCATTGGGGCTCCGCAAGCCTCTCCTCAGCGTGCCTGGCAAGGCGATGCTGAATAATCCTTGCCAGGACCTTTCCCGGCACACTGAGGAGTGAGATGCCCCTGTAGTTGTTACAGTCTGTGCGGTCCCCCTTCTTAAAAAGGTGGACCACCAGGGCATCCTTCCAATCCTGCGGAACCCGTCCAGTGGTCCAGACTGTTGTTATGATGTCATATAGGGCAGTCTGTGCACAAACGCCACCCTCCCTCAGCATTTCGCTTGGGAGATCATCTCTGCCCGCTGCCTTTCCTGGTCTCAGACTCCGGATCGCCTTCAGTACTTCCTCAACAGATGGCACCTCAGCCAGCCACTCACAGGGGGTGACTTCTTCCAATATTTAAGGCACCGCAGCCTCAGCAGGGTCATCCTCACTTTGTGCCACGATGTTTTCCTGGCTGAGGGATTTTCCCTCCCCCAGGACCTCACAGAAATGCTCAGCAAATCTGCAAACCTGTTCCTGGGGGTCGGAGATTGGATCACCGTTTTTTCCCCTAATGATGGTAATAGGTGTGGCGCTGCAGGTTACTTTTTTGATGGAGTTAAATAGAGATTTGTGATCACGGGCCACTGAGGCAGACTCCATCTCCTCAACAACCCGCGACCACCACCCATCCTTGCAGCGCCTCACGGCTCTCCGAACCTCCGAGCGAAGGCTGCGGTAAGCCTCCTCATTCTCTGACGTGGGATTCTGTAGCCGATGGCAGTGGGCCTGTCGCTTTTTCTCAACCATCCTGAACACCTCCTCTGTCAGCCAGGGTCTCTGGGGAGGTCTGGACCGCGTACCCAAAGCAGCCATTGCAGCTGCATGAGTCACAGTCCTAAACCTCGCCCATTTACCCTCGACATCAGGAGGAGTCGGGGACAATGCCAATCCCAGCCGCAAGCGATGATGAAATTCTCGCTTGCAACTTTCATCAGATAACTGAGACCAGGCCACTTTAGGTCGGAATGGGGTCCTGGGTGTACACCCACCACCGGAGTGGAAGAATGGCAGGCGCATCTTACAGATGACTAGTCGATGGTCAGAGGGCAGATCAGCTCCACTGTAGGTCCTGGTGTCAAGGACATGGGCTCGCATCCGCTGGTCCGTCACTATGTAGTCCAGCAGATGTTCTTGCTTGGACCTGGCATGCATCCATGATGTTGTGTGGATGCGCCGATGCCGGAACAGCGTGTTGGTAATTACAAGCCCATGGGCTGCACAAAAATCTAGCAGCCTCCTACCGTTGTTATTGAGCTGATCTGGCCCATGCCCTCCAATCACTCCAGACCAGGTGCCAGTATCATGACCAACTCGGGCATTGAAGTCACCCAACAAGATGACTATCCCGAGGGGCCACTTTAGCCAGCACCTGTGACAGGAGGTCATAGAAGGCATCCGACTCATCGGCCTTGCCTGCATCCCTCCACGGATGTTCATCTTCAGTTGGGGCATAAGTAACCACGACCACCATTGCTCGCCTCCAGTTGATGGGAAGGTGAGCCCAAAGTAGCCTGGGGCTTACAGCTTCCCACACCTCACCGCCACGCTCCCACGCCCCCTTCATTCTTTTGTTCAAAAGAAGAGCCACACCCTGTTGTTTGGCAGTCTGCTGCCCCGAGTAGAGGACTGTCCACCCCTCATGGTGGCAGGAGCCAGAGCCGGTCCACCGGACCTCCTGAATGCCGCATAGATCCAGGCGGTACCGGTCCAGCTCCCGACAGAGGAGTGGCAGCCTCTCCTCCGCAGTGAGCGTTCGAACATTCCACGTGGCCACCCGTAGTGGCTTTTCGTTGTTTCTGGAGTAGCCCCGAGGGTAGGTATTCAATCTCCTGGCTCCGCCAATTGGGGTTTGGCCAGGAGACGTCATAGACGCCTGGCCCCCCGGGGCCTCCGGCACAAGCTTATTAGTTAGATATTTAATTCGCGGTTTACTAGTAATTAATTGAAGGTGGAGGGGTTACCAGCCCCTCGCACCCGTCCAGAGCCCCCGTTTAGCCCCTGTGGTGGACACATATGCCATGAGGGGAGGAGCCAATCAAAATTGAATCTCCCGCCACAGCACTGTCCACGACAGAGTTGCCCGTCCGGCACCGCGAGGAGGTAGGGGGTTGTTTTTGGCGGACGACACACAGACACAGGTTGACACACACACAGACACAAACACACACAGACATAGACACACAGACACAGTGGTGGTGGTGGTGATGTTGTTGTTGTTGGTGATGTTGTTGGCGATGTTGTTGTTGGTGATGTTGTTGTTGGTGATGTTGTTGGTGATGTTGTTGGTGATGTTGTTGGTGTTGATGTTAATGTTGTTGTTGGTGATGTTGATGTTGTTGGTGATGTTGTTGATGATGTTGTTGATGATGTTGTTGGTGATGTTGTTGATGATGTTGTTGTTGGTGATGATGTTGTTGTTGGTGATGTTGTTGGTGATGTTGGTGATGTTGTTGGTGTTGGTGATGTTGTTGTTGGTGATGTTGTTGGTGATGTTGTTGGTGATGTTGTTGTTGATGTTGTTGGTGATGTTGTTGATGTTGTTGGTGATGTTGTTGATGATGTTGTTGTTGGTGATGTTGTTGATGATGTTGTTGTTGGTGATGATGTTGTTGTTGGTGATGTTGTTGGTGATGTTGTTGGTGATGTTGGTGATGTTGTTGGTGTTGGTGATGTTGTTGTTGGTGATGTTGTTGGTGATGTTGTTGGTGATGTTGTTGTTGTTGATGTTGTTGGTGATGTTGTTGTTGTTGGTGATGTTGTTGGCGATGTTGTTGTTGGTGATGTTGTTGTTGGTGATGTTGTTGGTGATGTTGTTGGTGTTGATGTTAATGTTGTTGTTGGTGATGTTGATGTTGTTGGTGATGTTGTTGATGATGTTGTTGATGATGTTGTTGGTGATGTTGTTGATGATGTTGTTGGTGATGATGTTGTTGTTGGTGATGTTGTTGGTGATGTTGTTGGTGATGTTGTTGTTGGTGATGTTGTTGTTGGTGATGTTGTTGTTGGTGATGTTGTTGTTGTTGTTGGTGATGTTGTTGATGATGTTGTTGATGATGTTGTTGGTGATGTTGTTGTTGGTGATGATGTTGTTGTTGGTGATGTTGTTGGTGATGTTGGTGATGTTGTTGGTGTTGGTGATGTTGTTGTTGGTGATGTTGTTGTTGTTGGTGATGTTGTTGGTGATGTTGTTGGTGATGTTGTTGGTGATGTTGATGATGTTGTTGGTGATGTTGTTGTTGATGATGTTGTTGGTGATGTTGTTGTTGGTGATGTTGTTGGTGATGTTGTTGGTGATGTTGGTGATGTTGTTGGTGTTGGTGATGTTGTTGTTGGTGATGTTGTTGGTGATGTTGTTGGTGATGTTGTTGGTGATGTTGTTGGTGATGTTGGTGATGTTGTTGATGATGTTGTTGGTGATGTTGGTGATGTTGTTGATGATGTTGTTGGTGATGTTGTTGGTGATGTTGTTGGTGATGTTGTTGGTGTTGATGTTAATGTTGTTGTTGGTGATGTTGATGTTGTTGGTGATGTTGTTGGTGTTGATGTTAATGTTGTTGTTGGTGATGTTGATGTTGTTGGTGATGTTGTTGATGATGTTGTTGATGATGTTGTTGGTGATGTTGTTGATGATGTTGTTGTTGGTGATGATGTTGTTGTTGGTGATGTTGTTGGTGATGTTGGTGATGTTGTTGTTGTTGGTGATGTTGTTGGTGATGTTGTTGGTGATGTTGTTGGTGATGTTGATGATGTTGTTGTTGTTGATGATGTTGTTGGTGATGTTGTTGTTGTTGATGTTGTTGTTGGTGATGTTGTTGGTGATGTTGGTGATGTTGTTGATGATGTTGTTGGTGATGTTGTTGGTGATGTTGTTGGTGATGTTGTTGGTGATGTTGTTGGTGTTGGTGTTGATGTTGGTGATGTTGTTGATGTTGTTGGTGATGTTGTTGGTGATGTTGTTGTTGGTGATGATGTTGTTGGTGATGATGTTGTTGGTGATGATGTTGTTGGTGATGTTGTTGGTGATGTTGTTGTTGGTGCTGTTGTTGTTGGTGCTGTTGTTGTTGGTGCTGTTGTTGGTGATGTTGTTGGTGATGTTGTGGGTGATGTTGTTGTTGGTGATGTTGTTGGTGATGTTGTTGGTGATGTTGTTGGTGTTGGTGATGTTGTTGGTGTTGGTGATGTTGTTGGTGTTGGTGATGTTGTTGTTGTTGGTGATGTTGTTGGTGATGTTGTTGGTGATGTTGATGATGTTGTTGGTGATGTTGTTGTTGATGATGTTGTTGGTGATGTTGTTGTTGATGATGTTGTTGTTGATGTTGTTGGTGATGTTGTTGGTGATGTTGATGTTGTTGATGATGTTGTTGGTGATGTTGTTGGTGATGTTGATGTTGTTGATGATGTTGTTGGTGATGTTGTTGGTGATGTTGGTGATGTTGTTGGTGATGTTGTTGGTGTTGTTGGTGATGTTGTTGGTGATGTTGTTGTTGGTGATGATGTTGTTGGTGATGATGTTGTTGGTGATGATGTTGTTGGTGATGATGTTGTTGGTGATGATGTTGTTGGTGATGTTGATGATGTTGTTGGTGATGTTGTTGTTGGTGATGTTGTTGTTGGTGCTGTTGTTGGTGCTGTTGTTGGTGATGTTGTGGGTGATGTTGTGGGTGATGTTGTTGGTGATGTTGTTGGTGATGTTGTTGGTGATGTTGATGTCGTTGGTGATGTTGTTGGTGATGTTATTGATGATTCCCAGGTCTCTCTGCTGGTCCAGTTCCTCATTGAAAACTGTGAAGCCATCTTCGGGTCAGAGGTCACCACCTTGCTGGGGCCTGACCCTGACCCCAGCGAACCAGGCAAGGCCCCGCCCCTTCCTGTCCACAACCCCGCCCCTTCCTGCCCACAAACCCCCGCCCCTTCCTGCCCACAAACCCCGCCCCTTCCTGTATATATCCCCGCCCCTTCCTGCCCACAAACCCCGCCCCTTCCTGCCCACAACCCCGCCCCTTCCTACCCACAAACCCCGCCCCTTCCTGCCCACAACCCCGCCCCTTCCTGCCCACAAACCCCGCCCCTTCCTGTCTATATCCCCCGCCCCCTTCCCGCCAACAACCCCGCCCCTTCCCGTCCACAAACCCCGCCCCTTCCTGCCCACAAACCCCGCCCCTTCCTGCCCACAACCCCGCCTCTTCCTGCTCACAAACCCCGCCCCTTCCTGCCCACAAACCCCGCCCCTTCCTGCCCACAACCCCGCCCCTTCCTGCCCACAAACCCCGCCCCTTCCTGCCCACAACCCCGCCCCTTCCTGCCCACAAACCCCCGCCCCTTCCTGCCCACAAACCCCGCCCCTTCCTGTATATATCCCCGCCCCTTCCTGCCCACAAACCCCGCCCCTTCCCGTCCACAAACCCCGCCCCTTCCTGCCCACAAACCCCACCCCCTTCCTGCCCACTATCCCCGCCCCTTCCCGGCCCCAAACCCCGCCCCTTCCCGCCCACAAACCCCGCCCCTTCCTGTCTATATCGCCGCCCCTTCCTGCCAACAACCCCGCCCCTTCCCGTCCACAAACCCCGCCCCTTCCTGCCCACAAACCCCGCCCCTTCCCGCCCACAAACCCCGCCCCTTCCCGCCCACAAACCCCGCCCCCTTCCTGTCTATATCCCCCGCCCCCTTCCCGCCCACAAACCCCCGCGCCCCCCGCGCCCCCCCCCCCCCTTCCCCGCCCACAGACTCCGTTGCCGTGGCAACAGCGTCAGGAGCAGCAGGGCGTCCAGAGGCGGCCATTTTCTACACGGGGAGCTGCTACCGGGCTCGGCCGGTAGCCGTGGCGACCGCCACTTCCTGCCCGCCGGCACGGCATTGTGGGGCGACCATCGCCTCTCTGGCCACGCTCCACCGTGGGAGGGCGGCAGGGAGCCCCCCTCCCTCCACCGCACCGGTGGCGCCGGTGGCAGCGGAGGCGGTGGAGGCGGTGGAGCGGAGGGGCGGCAGCGGCGGAGGCTTTCCCCCGGTGCATTGTGGGAAGCGGAGGGTGGAGGGCGTGGAGGGGAGACGGAGCGGGCGGCCCTTGGCCTCCAACTCCGCCATCTCCTCCGCCACCACCTCCTCCTCAATCTGCCGTCCTTCCACCACATCCACCACCTCCTCCACCTTCACTACCTCCACCCCTTCCTCCACCTCCACCACCACCTCCACCACCTCCCCCACCTTCACCCCTTCCTCCACCACCACCTCCACCACCTCCTTCACCTCCTCCACCACCTCCTCCTTCACCACCTCCACCTCCTCCACCACCTCCACCCCCTCCACCCCCTCCTCCATCTACTGCACGCTGAGGCCCAGGCCCCACAGGAGCCCGGCCATTTTCTTCGGCCAGAGGTCGGGAGGAGGCGTTTGGGGCGACGGTCACCATCAGCATCATCATCAGCATCATCATCATCAGCAGCAGCAACATCTTCATCAGCAGGAAGGGAAGGGAGGGTCCGAGTGGATAGCGAGGAGGTGTAGCGACCCTCCCACATCATCCGCCATCACCTCCTCCTCATCGTCGGCCTCGGGATTCGAGACATCGCCGCCGCTGCCGCTGCTGCTGTACGAGTGGCTCGCACATGCTGAAGAGTCGTACGTGTGATGGTGCAGTGGTGGTAACGTGATGGTGGTTGTGCCCTTGATGATGGTGGTCACGGTGGTGACGATGGTGGTGATGTAATTCACAATCCATGGCGATGGTGTCACGTCGAACAGATTTCAATAAAAACCCCTTGAAGACGCAGCCGGATTAGTGACGGGGTTTGTCGCTTGAACAGAACGTGGACAATTCCTTACTAGTACACCACCTGTCGTGTATAGTGTAGAGTGTAGAGTAGTGTATAGTGTAGTGTAGGGCTGTAGGGGCAAGTGCTGTTACAGCTTCCCTGGATGACTGGTAGATGCACCACCACCTGTGCCCCCTACTGTGCCAACCTGCTGTGCTTTAGCCACCCGGCGCTCCGCTCGTTGTTGTGAGCGTCGCTCCTCCGCCCTCCGTTGTTGTTGGAGGGCGACTGCCTCCAACTGCCCAGTAGCAGCGTCCTTCACGAGCCTCCTCCACAGAGGCCGATCTTGACACCGCTGGTACCAGTCATCGGCAAGTCCACTCAGCTCCACGTCCTCCTGTACCACATCACTCCATCTCTTCTCTAGCCCGTGCCGCGCCCGTTTAGCCCCCTCGATCCGGCCAAACAAAAGCTGTTTCGGCATGCGGTGGCTGGGCATGCGGGCTACATGACCCAGCCATCGCAGCCCTGCCCGTCGGAGGAGCTCACCGATGGGACCTTGCCCAGATCTTTCAAAGATTTGTGAGCACCTCACACAATCCAACCTGCAGGTTAAACCCAGGATGGATCGTAGGCAGGCCAGCCTAAATGTTTCTAACCGGCGAAGATGTTCCATTAGGGGGTTCCACGTTTCGCAAGCGTAGAGAAGGGAGGGAATGACCGTGGCCGAGAAGACCTGAAGCTTAGTGCGGAGCGACAGACCAGGTAGCTTCCACACAGCGTTACGCAACCGATGAAAAGATATTGCCGCTGGACTGATTCAGAGTGAGACTATCCCGAGGGGCCACTTTAGCCAGCACCTGTGACAGGAGGTCATAGAAGGCATCTGACTCATCGGCCTTGCCTGCATCCCTCCACGGATGTTCGTCTTCGGTGGGGGCATAAGTAACCACGACCACCATTCCTCGCCTCCGGTTGATGGGAAGGCGAGCCCAAAGTAGCCTGGGGCTTACAGCTTCCCACACCTCACCGCCACGCTCCCACGCCCCCTTCATTCTTGTGTTCAGAAGAAGAGCCACACCCTGTTGTTTGGCAGTCTGCTGCCCCGAGTAGAGGACTGTCCACCCCTCATGGTGGCAGGAGCCAGAGCCGGTCCACCGGACCTCCCGAATGCCGCAGAGATCCAGGTGGTACCACCACACACACCAACACACCCCACACACACCAACCCACACACACCACACACACCAACCCACACACACCACACACACCAACCCACACACACCACACACACCAACCCACACACACCAACCCACACACACCACACACACACCAACCCACACACACTAACCCACACACACCAACACACCCCCCACCCCAGACACCAACCCATACACACACCAACCCACACCACACAGACACCACTCACACCACACCCCACACCACACACACACACAGACACCCCCACACCACACCACACACAGAGACCCCCACCACTCACACCACACACAGAGACCCCCACCACTCACACCACACACAGAGACCCCCACCACACACACACACAGAGACCCCCACCACTCACACACACAGAGACCCCCACCACTCACACCACACACAGAGACCCCCACCACTCACACCACACACAGAGACCCCCACCACACCACACACAGAGACCCCCACCACTCACACCACCCACAGAGACCCCCACCACACACCACACACAGAGACCCCCACCACTCACACCACACACAGAGACCCCCACCACTCACACCACACACAGAGACCCCCACCACTCACACCACACACAGAGACCCCCACCACACCACACACAGAGACCCCCACCACTCACACCACACACAGAGACCCCCACCACACACCACACACAGAGACCCCCACCACTCACACCACACACAGAGACCCCCACCACTCACACACACAGAGACCCCCACCACTCACACCACACACAGAGACCCCCACCACACACACACACAGAGACCCCCACCACTCACACCACACACAGAGACCCCCACCACACACCACACACAGAGACCCCCACCACTCACACCACACACAGAGACCCCCACCACACACACACACAGAGACCCCCACCACTCACACCACACACAGAGACCCCCACCACTCACACCACACACAGAGACCCCCACCACTCACACCACACACAGAGACCCCCACCACACACACACAGAGACCCCCACCACTCACACCACACACAGAGACGCCCACCACACACACACAGAGACCCCCACCACACACACACAGAGACCCCCACCACACACACACACAGAGACCCCCACCACACACACACACAGAGACCCCCCACACACCACACACAGAGACCCCCACCACTCACACCACACACAGAGACCCCCACCACTCACACCACACACAGAGACCCCCCACACACCACACACAGAGACCCCCCACACACCACACACAGAGACCCCCCACACACCACACACAGAGACCCCCACCACACCACACACAGAGACCCCCACCACTCACACACCACACACAGAGACCCCCACCACACACACCACAGAGACCCCCACCACACACACACACAGAGACCCCCCACACACCACACACAGAGACCCCCACCACACACACACAGAGACCCCCACCACACACACACCACACACAGAGACCCCCCACACACCACACACAGAGACCCCCACCACTCACACCACACACAGAGACCCCCACCACACCACACACAGAGACACCCACCACACCACACACACAGAGACCCCCACCACACACACACAGAGACCCCCACTCACACCACACACAGAGACCCCCACCACACACACACACAGAGACCCCCACCACTCACACCACACAGAGACCCCCACCACACACACACAGAGACCCCCACCACACACACACAGAGACCCCCCACACACACACCACACACAGAGAGCCCCCCACACACCACACACAGAGACCCCCACACACACACACAGAGACCCCCACCACTCACACCACACACAGAGACCCCCACCACTCACACACAGAGACCCCCACCACACACACACAGAGACCCCCCACCACACACACACAGAGACCCCCACCACACACACACACAGAGACCCCCACCACTCACACACAGAGACCCCCACCACTCACACACCACACACAGAGACCCCCCACCACACACACACACACAGAGACCCCCACCACACACACACAGAGACCCCCCACACACACACCACACACAGAGAGCCCCCCACACACCACACACAGAGACCCCCACACACACACACAGAGACCCCCACCACTCACACCACACACAGAGACCCCCACCACTCACACACAGAGACCCCCACCACACACACACAGAGACCCCCCACCACACACACACAGAGACCCCCACCACACACACACACAGAGACCCCCACCACTCACACACAGAGACCCCCACCACTCACACACCACACACAGAGACCCCCCACCACACACACACACACAGAGACCCCCACCACACACACACAGAGACCCCCACCACACACACACACAGAGACCCCCACCACTCACACACAGAGACCCCCACCACTCACACACACACACAGAGACCCCCCACCACACACA
This sequence comes from Petromyzon marinus, assembly GCF_010993605.1. NCBI lineage: Eukaryota > Metazoa > Chordata > Hyperoartia > Petromyzontiformes > Petromyzontidae > Petromyzon > Petromyzon marinus. Next base: position 16,332 of record NW_022639115.1, on the reverse strand, counting down.
CACAGAGACCCCCACCACTCACACCACACACAGAGACCCCCACCACACACACACAGAGACCCCCACCACTCACACCACACACAGAGACCCCCACCACACACTCACAGAGACCCCCACCACAACACACAGAGACCCCCACCACACCACACACAGAGACCCCCACCACACACTCACAGAGACCCCCACCACTCACACCACACACAGAGACCCCCCCACACACACACAGAGACCCCCACCACTCACACACAGAGACCCCCACCACACACACACAGAGACCCCCACCACTCACACCACACACAGAGACCCCCACCACTCACACCACACAGAGACCCCCCACCACACACACACAGAGACCCCCCCACACACACACACAGAGACCCCCACCACACACACACAGAGACCCCCACCACTCACACCACACACAGAGACCCCCCACCACACACACACACAGAGACCCCCACCACTCACACCACACACAGAGACCCCCACCACTCACACCACACACAGAGACCCCCACCACACACACACAGAGACCCCCACCACTCACACACAGAGACCCCCACCACACACACACAGAGACCCCCACCACTCACACACACACACAGAGACCCCCACCACTCACACACACAGAGACCCCCACCACTCACACCACACACAGAGACCCCCACCACTCACACACAGAGACCCCCACCACTCACACCACACACAGAGACCCCCCACCACACACACACACAGAGACCCCCACCACTCACACCACACACAGAGACCCCCACCACTCACACCACACACAGAGACCCCCACCACACACACACAGAGACCCCCACCACCCACACACAGAGACCCCCACCACACACACACAGAGACCCCCACCACTCACACACACACACAGAGACCCCCACCACTCACACACACACACCGAGACCCCCACCACACACACACACAGAGACCCCCACCACTCACACCACACACAGAGACCCCCACCACTCACACCACACACAGAGACCCCCACCACACACACCACACACAGAGACCCCCACCACACACACACAGAGACCCCCACCACTCACACCACACACAGAGACCCCCACCACACACACCACACACAGAGACCCCCACACACACCACACAGAGACACCCCACACACACCACACACAGAGACCCCCACCACTCACACCACACACAGAGACCCCCACCACTCACACCACACACAGAGACCCCCACCACTCACACCACACACAGAGACCCCCACCACTCACACCACACAGAGACCCCCACCACACACACACACAGAGACCCCCCACCACACACAGAGACCCCCACCACACACACACAGAGACCCCCCACCACACACACACACACAGAGACCCCCCCCACCACACACACAGAGACCCCCCACACACCACACACAGAGACCCCCACCACACACAGAGACCCCCCACCACACACAGAGACCCCCCACCACACACACACAGAGACCCCCACCACACCACACACAGAGACCCCCCACCACACACAGAGACCCCCACCACACCACACACAGAGACCCCCACCACACCACACAGAGACCCCCACCACTCACACACACACACACAGAGACCCCCCCACACACACACACAGAGACCCCCCACCACACCACACACAGAGACCCCCACCACTCACACCACACACAGAGACCCCCCACCACACACACACCACACACAGAGACCCCCACCACACCACACACAGAGACCCCCACCACTCACACACAGAGACCCCCACCACAACACACACAGAGACCCCCACCACACCACTCACAGAGACCCCCACCACACCACACACAGAGACCCCCACCACACACACCACACACAGAGACCCCACCACTCACACCACACACAGAGACCCCCCACTCACACCACACACAGAGACCCCCACCACTCACACCACACACAGAGACCCCCACCACTCACACCACACACAGAGACCCCCCACCACACACACACAGAGACCCCCCACCACACACACAGAGACCCCCACCACTCACACCACACACAGAGACCCCCACCACTCACACCACACACAGAGACCCCCACCACACACACACAGAGACCCCCACCACACCACACACAGAGACCCCCACCACACACACACAGAGACCCCCACCACACCACACACACAGAGACCCCCACCACACCACACACAGAGACCCCCACCACACCACACACAGAGACCCCCACCACTCACACCACACACAGAGACCCCCACCACACCACACACAGAGACCCCCACCACTCACACACACAGAGACCCCCACCACACACACACACAGAGACCCCCACCACACACACACAGAGACCCCCACCACTCACACACAGAGACTCCCACCACACACACACACAGAGACCCCCACCACACACACACAGAGACCCCCACCACACACACACACAGAGACCCCCCACCACACACACACACAGAGACCCCCACCACTCACACCACACACAGAGACCCCCCCACACTCACACCACACACAGAGACCCCCACCACACACACACACAGAGACCCCCACCACTCACACACAGAGACCCCCACCACACACACACAGACCCCCACCACACACACAGAGACCCCCACCACACACACACAGAGACCCCCACCACACACAGAGACCCCCACCACACACAGAGACCCCCACCACACCACACACAGAGACCCCCCCACACTCACACCACACACAGAGACCCCCACCACACACACACACAGAGACCCCCACCACTCACACCACACACACAGACCCCCACCACACACACACACACAGAGACCCCCACCACACACCACACACAGAGACCCCCACCACACACAGAGACCCCCACCACACACAGAGACCCCCACCACTCACTCACACCACACACAGAGACCCCCACCACACACACCACACACAGAGACCCCCACCACACACACACAGAGACCCCCACCACAACACACACACAGAGACCCCCACCACACACACCACACACAGAGACCCCCACCACACACACACAGAGACCCCCACCACAACACACACACAGAGACTCCCACCACACACACACACAGAGACCCCCACCACACACACCACACACAGAGACCCCCACCACACACACACAGAGACCCCCACCACAACACACACACAGAGACTCCCACCACACACACACACAGAGACCCCCACCACTCACACCACACACAGAGACCCCCACCACTCACACACAGAGACCCCCACCACACACACCACACACAGAGACCCCCACACACACACCACACACAGAGACCCCCACCACACACACACAGAGACCCCCACCACTCACACCACACACAGAGACCCCCCACACACCACACACAGAGACCCCCCACACACCACACACAGAGACCCCCACCACACACAGAGACCCCCCCACACACCACACACAGAGACCCCCCCACACACCACACACAGAGACCCCCACACACACCACACACAGAGACCCCCACCACTCACCCACCCCACCCACAGAGACCCCCACCACTCACACCACAGTGGGATGAGCGATCCTTTTATTAGTGAATATTTTGGTTCAAACAAAAAAATCCTACAGCGAGGGGGGGGGGTCGGTCGGGTGCGGGGGGTCACGTGGTTACGCGGGGGGGGTCACGTGGGGAGGGGGGTCACGTGGGGTGTCACGTGGGGAGGGGGTGAATACTGCTGACGAGTTGGCCATTACGAACCCGTGTGGGTGGAGTAGTGGAATCGATCCGGGAATCGATGGTTGCGCGCGCTTAACAAGACCCACAAAGAATCGAGCGAAATCGCTTGTTCGACAAACGGTATCGAATCGAACCACAACCCCCCCCCTTCTCAGAATCGATTCTGGAATTATTTTTCCTATTTAAATCGTTGGCCGGAATCGGTTCTCGGCAGAATTCAAATATATAGGTTTAAGAATCGAATCCAGAATCGATTACCGGAACAATCGATCCAGTCGAGTCAGCAAATTGACTCCTGTTGACCATTACCAGTGGGGGGGGGGTTCAGAATCGACTCCGAGCAAACGAACCCCAAAATAGATCCACAACAGACATCGATTCCAAATCGACTTAACACGCTCAGGCATCCCGACACCGCCTCGATTCCCGAATCGACTCCGCCCGCCGTGACGTCACGCCCCACAAAACTTTTTTTTGTAATTTTTTTGTTTTTAAACTTCTCAAGAAATAAAAAAAAAACTTGGGAGGGGGGGGGGAAGAGAGGGGAGGAGGGGGGGGGAGGGTGAAGAGGAGAGGGGGGGGGAGAGGAGGGGGGAGGGTGAAGGGAGCATCAGAGGAGGGAGAGAGTGGACGAGGAGATTCTAAATCAGAAGACGACCACACACGCCACCACCACCACCACGACGGTGGTGGTGGTGTTGCTGCTGTCACGTGTTTCATGTTGCATGTCACGTGTTGCATGTCACGTGTTTCATGTTGCATGTCACGTGTCACGTGTTGCATGTCACGTGTTTCATGTTGCATGTCGCGTGTCACGTGTTGCATGTCACGTGTTTCATGGTGCATGTCACGTGTCACGTGTTGCATGTCACGTGTTTCATGTTGCATGTCGCGTGTCACGTGTTGCATGTCACGTGTTTCATGGTGCATGTCACGTGTTTCATGTTGCATGTCACGTGTCGCGTGTCACGTCACACGTGTCACGTGTTGCGTTGATATAAAAACTGAACACGAGCGGAGCGCCAAAACAAAAGCCGAAAACTCAACAGCGGCGTCGTCGACACAGCGCTGATGGGTTACCCACAGCGCCCCCATCACCACCACTATCATCATCACCATCACTATCATCACCACCATCATGATCACCACCATCATGATCACCACCATCATGATCATTACCACAATCATCACCATCATCACCACCATCATCATCATCACCATTACAGCGAGTGGGCGAGTGGTTGTGGGCGAGTGGGTGAGTGAGTGGGTGAGTGAGTGAGCGGTCGAGTGAGTTGGTGGGCGAGTGAGTTGGTGGGCGAGTGAGTGAGCGAGTGGGTGAGTGAGCGGGTGAGTGGGTGGGCGAGTGAGTGGGCAGGTGAGTGAGTGAGCGAGCGAGTGAGCGGGTGAGTGGGTGAATGAGTGAGCGAGCGAGTGAGCGGGTGAGTGGGTGAGTGAGTGGGCGAGTGAGTTGGTGGGCGAGTGAATGAGTGAGCGAGCGAGTGTGTGAGTGAGTGTGTGAGTGGGCGAGTGAGTGGGTGAGTGGGTGAGTGGGCGAGTGAGTGGGTGAGTGAGTGGGTGAGTGGGTGAGCGAGTGAGCGAGCGGGTGAGCGAGTGAGTGAGTGGGGGGGTGAGTGAGTGACTGAGTGGGTGAGTGACTGAGTGAGTGAGCGAGCGAGCCCACCGATCGGCGAGGTTCGCCCACAGATTCGACATCTTTGTGACGATTTCAAAACTACTGCAGTCACCACTCTCCCGTCTCTCTCCACCCCCTAAATCATCTCGACTAGGATCACAACTCTCTCATCATCACCACCACCATCACCACCACCACCATGTGAAAGACGACAGGAGGAGGAGGAGCAGCAGGGGGAGGGAGGAGGAAATCCGACGACATTTCAGAAGCAGAAATCCAAAAACCAAACCCCCGACAAATAAAAACCGGCGCTATTGGCGGTTACACGATAAACAAATAAACATTAACAAACAACAGTAATAATACTACCGGCAAGATGGGGGGGTGGTGTGAACAACAAAAATAATCCCTCTCAGCCACACCCAATTAAAAATTTGAATTATAAATCACGAAATTCTCTTCTCTCTAAAGCCTCAATTTATACGCGAGGGAGGTGAAGGTGGTGATGGATTGGGGGAGAGGGGAGGGAGGGATCCCTGCGTCCTGATTGGTTGGTTCCATGGTAACGCAGTGGCGCGCAGCACGGGAGAAACCAAGTCGGAGTTATGAAGGGGGGGGGGAGGTGGTTGCGAGGCAGAAATCCCTGCGTCCTGATTGGTTGGTTCCATGGTAACGCAGCCGCCGCGCCCGGGAGAAACCAAGTCGGAGTTATGAAGGGGGGGGGTGAGGGTTTGCGAGGCAGAAATCCCTGCGTCCTGATTGGTTGGTTCCATGGTAACGCAGTGGCGCGCAGCACGGGAGAAACCAAGTCGGAGTTATGAGGGGGGGGGCGGTTTGCGAGGCAGAAATCCCTGCGTTCTGATTGGCTGGTTCCATGGTAACGCAGCCGCCGTTGCAGCACGGGAGACCCCCACCCACCCTTCGCAATGGGAGAAACCAAGTCGAGTTTTGAGGGAGGGGGGTGCGGCGTTGGCGGGGTAAAACCGTGCGTTCTGATTGGCTGGCTCACTTGGTAACGACACGTGACCACCCCCCCCGCCCCTCATCTTAATGGGCATCACTAGATTATCACGCTAGCCCTTTAAAGAACATCAACTTTAGATTCTATTCCAACTCGACTAATACCACATCACCCACTCACAACCTCTTACACCTTTACAATGGTGCATTGCATAAAACACCCCCCCCTCTACAAAGGCGTGGAGATGGTTTCGCCCACTGGCGTCACCACCCCTCCTCTCAAGAGCGGAGTTGGTTTCGCCCACTGGCGTCACCCCCCCCTCCTCTCAAGAGTGGAGTTGGTTTCGGCCACTGGTCTCACTCCCCTCCTCAAGAGTGGAGTTGGTGTCGCCCAGTTCTCACTCCCCCTCTCAATAGTGGAGTTGGTTTCGCCCACTGGCGTCACCCCCCTCCTCTCAAGAGTGGAGTTGGTTTCGCCCACTGGCGTCACTCCCCCCCTCCTCTCAAGAGTGGAGTTGGTTTCGCCCACTGGCGTCACCACCCCCTCCTCTCAAGAGTGGAGTTGGTTTCGCCCACTAGTCTCACTCCCCCTCTCAATAGTGGAGTTGGTTTCGCCCACTAGTCTCACTCCCCCTCCTCTCAAGAGTGGAGTTGGTTTCGCCCACTGGACTCACCCCACTCAAGAGTGGAGTTGGTTTCGCCCACTGGTCTCACTCCCCCCCTCCTCTTAAGAGTGGAGTTGGTTTCGCCCATTAGTCTCACTCCCCCTCCTCTCAAGAGTGGAGTTGGTTTCGCCCACTGGTCTCACTCCCCCTCCTCTCAAGAGTTGGTTTCGCCCCCTAGTCTCACTCCCCCTCCTCTCAAGAGTGGAGTTGGTTTTGCCCACTGGCATCACCCCCCCTCAAGAGCGGAGTTGGTTTCGCCCACTGGTCTCACTCCCCCCCTCTCAAGAGTGGAGTTGGTTTCGCCCACTAGTCTCACTCCCCCTCCTCTCAAAAGTGGAGTTGGTTTCGCCCACTGGACTCACTCCCCCCTCCTCTCAAGAGTGGAGTTGGTTTCACCCACTGGCGTCACCCCCCCTCCTCTCAAGAGTGGAGTTGGTTTCGCCCACTAGTCTCACTCCCCCTCCTCTCAAGAGTGGAGTTGGTTTCGCCCACTTGGTATCACCCCACCACACCAACCCCCCCTCCCCCCCCCCGGAGTGGCGATGGTTTCGCCCAAAAGGTGATGGTGAAACTCTTTAACCGTCGACAAAAAAAAACCCACACACATTCAAACCATCCAATCACGACGCGGCTTTGGCGTGACGTCACTCCACCACCCACCCCACCACCACCACCCACCCACACCACCCACACCCACCCACCAACCAATGTTGCTCGTAAACCAGTTGCGGAGGGATCAGACTTACGAGACAACTTTGGTTTCAACCAATGTCCGACATCTTCCAAAAATTTGTTCAAGAATCTCGCCGCCGTCAAAACTCAAAAAAAAAAAGACCAATCGCTTCAAAAATCAAAAAATCAAAAATCAAAAAAATAAAATCAAGAGCCGCGATCCACCCCCGTCTCGAGCGCCCCCTGGGGCCTGGTTGCGAGCCTGACTCCAGTCGATTTTGCAGAGCAACTCACCAGCGTGAAAACTCTGGTTTCGCTTTGATCTCCAGGTCGACCGGAGCGCCATACGGGACCAGCTTTTAGCTTTGTCCTGACCACAGCTCAGCCAGCAACCCTCCCCCCCACTACTCCTCTCCCCACTACTCCTCTCCCCACTACCCCCACCCACCACCACCACCCCCCACAACACTCTCTCTCTCTCTCTGTCTCTCTCTCTCTCTCTCCCCCGGCGGCGTTTACTCAAATCAAGGAGGGGAGGGGAGGGAGTGGATCAATGCGTATTAATATTAACAAGTAGGAACATATTTTTGAATCGCTTAATATTAAGGTAATTTTAATATTAATTAGTAGCTGAGGGGGGTGGGGTAGGAGGGGGTGGAGTGGGTGGTGGAGCAGGGTGGGAGGGGGGGCCCTCCCCCCCTCCCCCTCCCCCCACCACCTCCTGCCCCCCTCTAAATAAAAACTCAAGGATAACTGCTGGCACTTTACGGGTTCAAGGCAGAAATATGATGATGATGATGATGCTGGCGTCCCCGCTCAGCCAATCAGAAGCACTCTCCCCTACAATCACTCGGGCAATCACGAGACCACTCCATCACTCAAGCAATCAGTCAGCTACTCAAGCCAATCAGTCAGCCACTCGCTCAAGCAATCGATCAACCAATCTGAGCCACTGATTCACTCAGCCACTGACTCACTCACCCAGCCACTGACTCGCTCACTCAGCCACTCGCTCACCCAGCCACTGACTCACCCAGCCACCGACTCACCCAGCCACTGACTCACTCAGCCACTCGCTCAAGCAATCAATCAACCAATCTGAGCCACTGACTCAGCCACTGACTCACCCAGCCACTGACTCACCCAGCCACTGACTCACGCAGCCACTCGCTCAACCAATCACAGCCACCGAACTCACTCGGCCACTCACTCAACCAATCACGGCCAGTCGCTCACTCAGTCGGCCCCCCACTCAGCCAATCAGTCACTCAGACACACAGACTCACCACGCACAGACTCGCACAGAGAGAGAGAGAGACGCATCACTCAAGAGACTCGCACAGACAGCACCCGCTCAGACACAGACTCACTCACAACAGAGAGACAGACACAGACTCACCTCGCACAGAGAGAGAGAGAGACGCATCACTCAAGAGATTCACACAGACAGCACCCGCTCAGACACAGACTCACTCACAACAGAGAGACAAACACAGACTCACCACGCACAGACTCGCACAGATAGAGAGAGAGATGCATCACTCAAGAGATTCACACAGACAGCACCCGCTCAGACACAGACTCACTCACAACAGAGAGACAGACACAGACTCACCTCGCACAGAGAGAGACGCATCACTCAAGAGATTCACACAGACAGCACCCGCTCAGACACAGACTCACTCACAACAGAGAGACAAACACAGACTCACCACGCACAGACTCGCACAGATAGAGAACGAGAGAGACGCATCACTCAAGAGATTCACACAGACAGCACCCGCTCAGACACAGACTCACTCACAACAGAGAGACAAACACAGACTCACCTCGCACAGAGAGAGAGAGATGCATCACTCAAGAGACTCGCACAGACAGCACCCGCTCAGACACAGACTCACTCACAACAGAGACAAACACAGACTCACCTCGCACAGACTCGCACAGAGAGAGAGAGAGATGCATCACTCAAGAGACTCACACAGAGAGAGAGATGCATCACTCAAGAGACTCACACAGACAGCACCCGCCCAGACACAGACTCACTCACAACAGAGAGGCAAACACAGACTCACCTCGCACAGAGAGAGAGAGATGCATCACTCAAGAGATTCACACAGACAGCACCCGCTCAGACACAGACTCACTCACAACAGAGAGACAAACACAGACTCACCACGCACAGACTCGCACAGATACAGAGAGAGAGAGATGCATCACTCAAGAGATTCACACAGACAGCACCCGTTCAGACACAGACTCACTCACAACAGAGAGACAAACACAGACTCACCTCGCACAGACTCGCACAGATACAGAGAGAGATGCATCACTCAAGAGACTCACACAGACAGCACCCACTCAGACACAGACTCACTCACAACAGAGAGACAAACACAGACTCACCACGCACAGACTCGCACAGATACAGAGAGAGAGAGATGCATCACTCAAGAGATTCACACAGACAGCACCCGCTCAGACACAGACTCACTCACAACAGAGAGACAAACACAGACTCACCTCGCACAGATAGAGAGCGAGAGAGAGACGCATCACTCAAGAGATTCACACAGACAGCACCCGCTCAGACACAGACTCACTCACAGCAGAGAGACAAACACAGACTCACCACGCACAGACTCGCACAGAGAGAGACACATCACTCAAGAGATTCACACAGACAGCACCCGCTCAGACACAGACTCACTCACAACAGAGAGACAAACACAGACTCACCTCGCACAGAGAGAGGGAGAGATGCATCACTCAAGAGATTCACACAGACAGCACCCGCTCAGACACAGACTCACTCACAACAGAGAGACAAACGCAGACTCACCACGCACAGCAGAGAGACACGGGAGACATCACTCGGACACGGGAGACGCTGACACAGAGAGACACACACACACACACGGACTCACGCAGCTGTCCCTGTGAGGCTACGGGGCTTGCGAGTGTCTGGAGACTTGGCCAAAAGGCCCCCCTCCCCGTAGCCACCAGAGGGAGAGTGAGGGAGTGGATTAGCCGGGGGGGGGGGTCACTCACTCGCACCCTTGTGACGGGGAGGGCGATGGGGGTGGCGATGGTGGCAGCGATGGTGGCGGTGATGGTGATGATTGTGACGGTGGTGATGTTGGTGGTGATGTTGGTGGTGATGATGGTGATGGCGGCGATGGAGGAGGAGGAGGAGGAGGGGGGGGGGGAAGGCTGCAGAATCATGATTTGTCTGCACCAAGAGACACACGGGGAGAGAGACACGGGGAGAGAGAGACACGGGGAGAAGACACGGGGAGAGAGAGAGACACGGGGAGAGAGAGAGACACGGGGAGAGAGAGAGACACGGGGAGAGAGAGAGACACGGGGAGAGAGAGAGACACGGGGAGAGAGAGAGACACGGGGAGAGAGAGAGACACGGGGAGAGAGAGAGACGGGGAGAGAGAGAGAGACACGGGGAGAGAGAGAGAGACACAGGGAGAGAGAGAGAGACACACGGGGAGAGAGAGACACGGGGAGAAAAAGAGAGACACGGGGCGAGAGAGAGACACGGGGCGAGAGAGAGACACGGGGCGAGAGAGAGACACGGGGCGAGAGAGAGACACGGGGCGAGAGAGAGACACGGGGCGAGAGAGAGACACGGGGCGAGAGAGACACGGGGAGAGAGAGAGAGACACGGGGAGAGAGAGAGAGACACGGGGAGAGAGAGACACGGGGAGAGAGAGACACGGGGAGAGAGAGACACACGGGGAGAGAGAGACACACGGGGAGAGAGAGACACGGGGAGGGAGAGAGAGAGACACGGGGAGGGAGAGAGAGACACGGGGAGAGAGAGACACGGGGAGAGAGAGAGAGAGAGACACGGGGAGAGAGAGAGACGGGGAGAGAGAGACACACGGGGAGAGAGAGAGAGACACGGGGAGAGAGAGACACGGGGAGAGAGAGACACGGGGAGAGAGAGACACGGGGAGAGAGAGACACGGAGAGAGAGAGACACGGGGAGAGAGAGAGAGAGACACGGGGAGAGAGAGAGACACAGGGCGAGAGAGAGACACAGGGCGAGAGAGAGACACGGGGCGAGAGAGAGACACGGGGCGAGAGAGACACGGGGAGAGAGAGAGACACGGGGCGAGAGAGACACGGGGAGAGAGAGACACGGGGCGAGAGAGAGAGACACGGGGAGAGAAAGAGAGACACGGGGAGAGAAAGAGAGACACGGGGCGAGAGAGAGACACGGGGAGAGAGAGAGACACGGGGAGAGAGAGAGACACGGGGCGAGAGAGAGAGACACGGGGAGAGAAAGAGAGACACGGGGCGAGAGAGAGACACGGGGAGAGAGAGAGACACGGGGAGAGAGAGACACGGAGAGAGAGAGACACGGGGAGGGAGAGACACGGGGAGAGAGAGACACGGGGAGAGAGAGACACGGGGAGAGAGAGAGACACGGGGCGAGAGAGAGAGACACGGGGAGAGAGAGACACGGGGAGAGAGAGACACGGGGAGGGAGAGAGACACGGGGAGAGAGAGACACGGGGAGAGAGAGACACAGGTGGGAGAGACACGGGGAGAGAGAGAGACACGGGGAGGGAGAGAGACACAGGGAGAGAGAGACACGGGGAGAGAGAGACACGGGGAGGGAGAGAGAGACACGGGGAGGGAGAGACACGGGGAGGGAGAGACACGGGGAGAGAGAGACACGGGGAGGGAGAGACACGGGGAGAGAGAGACACGGGGAGGGAGAGACACAGGGAGGGAGACAGAGACAGACAGACACAGGTTAAGTTTCAACAATTTGCATCAAGAGTGAGTGTGGTGAGTGTGGTGAGTGTGGTGAGTGTGGTTCAGTATGGTGAGTGTGGTTAAGTGTGGTGAGTGTGGTGAGTGTGGTTCAGTATGGTGAGTGTGGTGAGTGTGGTGAGTGTGGTGAGTGTGGTTCAGTATGGTGAGTGTGGTTAAGTGTGCTGAGTGTGGTGAGTGTGGTTCAGTATGGTGAGTGTGGTTAAGTGTGGTGAGTGTGGTGAGTGTGGCGAGTGTGGTTCAGTGTGGTGAGTGTGGTGAGTGTGGTGAGTGTGGTTCAGTACGGTGAGTGTGGTGAGTGGTGAGTGTGGTGAGTGTGGTGAGTGTGGTGAGTGTGGTTCAGTACGGTGAGTGTGGTGAGTGGTGAGTGTGGTTCAGTATGGTGAGTGTGGTTAAGTGTGGTGAGTGTGGTGAGTGTGGCGAGTGTGGTTCAGTGTGGTGAGTGTGGTGAGTGTGGCGAGTGTGGTGAGTGGTGAGTGTGGTGAGTGTGGTGAGTGTGGTGAGTGTGGTTCAGTACGGTGAGTGTGGTGAGTGGTGAGTGTGGTGAGTGTGGTGAGTGTGGTGAGTGTGGTTCAGTACGGTGAGTGTGGTGAGTGGTGAGTGTGGTGAGTGTGGTGAGTGTGGTGAGTGTGGTTCAGTACGGTGAGTGTGGTGAGTGGTGAGTGTGGTGAGTGTGGTGAGTGTGGTTCAGTACGGTGAGTGTGGTGAGTGGTGAGTGTGGTGAGGCTATCGCGACCGCGACCGGGGGTGAGTGTGAGGGGTGAGGGGGGTGAGGGTGAGTGTGAGGGGGGTGAGGGTGAGGGTGAGGGGGGCGAGGGTGAGTGTGAGGGTGAGCGTGAGGAGTGGTGAGTGTGGTGAGTGTGAGCGAGTGGTGAGCGAGTGGCGAGCGAGTGGTGAGTGAGTGTGAGGGTGAGCGTGAGTGAGTGGTGAGCGAGTGGTGAGCGAGTGGTGAGCGAGTGGTGAGCGAGTGTGAGTGTGGTGAGGGTGAGTGAGTGTGAGTGAGTGTGAGTGAGTGTGAGGGGGGCGAGGGTGAGTGAGTGTGGTGAGTGGTGAGTGAGTGTGAGCGTGAGTGAGTGGCGAGCGAGTGTGAGCGAGTGGTGAGCGAGTGGTGATGAGTGGTGAGCGAATGGTGAGCGAGTGGTGAGTGAGTGGCGAGCGAGTGTGAGGGTAAGCGTGAGCGAGTGGTGAGTGGCGAGTGAGTGTGGCGAGTGGCGACTGAGCGGCGACTGAGCGAGTGGCGAGCGTGATGAGGAGGGTGGTGGTGGTGGTGGTGGCGAGCGAGTGTGAGTGAGTGTGAGCGTGAGTGAGTGGTGAGTGAGTGGTGAGCGAGTGGCGAGCGAGTGGCGAGCGAGTGGCGAGCGAGTGGCGAGCGAGTGGCGAGCGAGTGGTGAGCGAGTGTGAGTGAGTGGTGAGTGAGTGGTGAGTGAGTGGTGAGTGAGTGGTGAGCGAGTGGCGAGCGAGTGGCGAGCGAGTGTGTGAGCGAGTGGTGAGCGAGTGGCGAGCGAGTGGTGAGCGAGTGGCGAGCGAGTGTGAGTGAGTGTGAGCGTGAGTGAGTGGTGAGTGAGTGTGAGCGAGTGGCGAGCGAGCGAGTGAGCGAGTGTGAGTGAGTGTGGTGAGTGGTGAGTGAATGGCGAGCGAGCGAGTGTGGCGAGCGAGTGGCGAGTGAGCGAGTGTGGTGAGCGAGTGGCGAGTGAGTGGCGAGCGAGTGGTGAGCGAGTGGTGAGTGAGCGAGTGTGGTGAGCGAGTGGCGAGTGTGGTGAGTGAGTGGCGAGCGAGTGTGAGTGAGTGTGAGCGTGAGTGAGTGGTGAGTGAGAGTGGTGAGCGAGTGGCGAGCGAGTGGCGAGCGAGTGGCGAGTGAGCGAGTGGCGAGTGAGCGAGTGGTGAGCGAGTGTGGTGAGTGGTGAGTGTGAGTGGCGAGCGAGTGGTGAGTGAGTGGCGAGCGAGTGTGAGTGAGTGTGAGCGTGAGTGAGTGGTGAGTGAGTGGTGAGCGAGTGGCGAGCGAGTGGCGAGCGAGTGGCGAGCGAGTGTGTGAGCGAGTGGTGAGCGAGTGGCGAGCGAGTGGTGAGCGAGTGGTGAGCGAGTGTGAGTGAGTGGTGAGTGAGTGGTGAGTGAGTGGTGAGTGAGTGGTGAGCGAGTGGCGAGCGAGTGGCGAGCGAGTGTGTGAGCGAGTGGTGAGCGAGTGGCGAGCGAGTGGCGAGCGAGTGGCGAGCGAGTGTGAGTGAGTGTGAGCGTGAGTGAGTGGTGAGTGAGTGTGAGCGAGTGGCGAGCGAGCGAGTGAGCGAGTGTGAGTGAGTGTGGTGAGTGGTGAGTGAATGGCGAGCGAGCGAGTGTGGCGAGCGAGTGGCGAGTGAGCGAGTGTGGTGAGCGAGTGGCGAGTGAGTGGCGAGCGAGTGGTGAGCGAGTGGTGAGTGAGCGAGTGTGGTGAGCGAGTGGCGAGTGTGGTGAGTGAGTGGCGAGCGAGTGTGAGTGAGTGTGAGCGTGAGTGAGTGGTGAGTGAGAGTGGTGAGCGAGTGGCGAGCGAGTGGCGAGCGAGTGGCGAGCGAGCGAGTGGCGAGTGAGCGAGTGGTGAGCGAGTGTGGTGAGTGGTGAGTGTGAGTGGCGAGCGAGTGGTGAGTGAGTGGTGAGCGAGTGTGAGGGTAAGCGTGAGCGAGTGGTGAGTGAGTGTGGTGAGTGGCGAGCGAGTGGCGAGCGAGCGAGTGGCGTGAGTGAGTGGTGAGCGAGTGGCGAGCGAGCGAGTGTGGTGAGTGTGAGTGGCGAGCGAGCGAGCGTGGCGAGCGAGTGGTGAACGAGCGAGCGGCGACTGAGCGAGTGGTGAGTGTGAGTGAGTGTGGTGAGTGGCGAGTGGTGAGTGAGTGTGAGCGAGTGGTGAGCGAGTGGTGAGTGAGTGTGAGCGAGTGGCGAGCGAGCGAGTGAGCGAGTGGTGAGTGAGTGTGGTGAGTGGTGAGTGAATGGCGAGCGAGCGAGTGGCGAGCGAGTGGCGAGTGAGCGAGTGTGGTGAGCGAGTGGCGAGTGAGTGGTGAGTGAGTGGTGAGCGAGTGGTGAGTGAGCGAGTGTGGTGAGCGAGTGGCGAGTGGTGAGTGAGTGTGGCGAGCGAGTGGCGAGCGAGCGAGCGGCGACTGAGCGAGTGGTGAGTGTGGTGAGTGGCGAGTGGCGAGTGAGTGTGGTGAGTGGCGACTGAGCGGCGACTGAGCGGCGACTGAGCGGCGACTGAGCGATGAGGAGGTGGTGGTGGTGGCTGTGAGCTGCGTGGTTACCGTGACAACGGCTACAGCAGCGGCTACAGCGGCGGCTACATGGCCTCGAACTCGTCGATGCGCTGCTTCGTGTTGCCCTGGCGGATCTGCTTCAGGGTCTTGTATTTGTCCCGGCCGGCCTTCACGTTCTCGGCGTGCAGCACGTCATTGCTGGTCTTCTTAGAGTCGTCGCGGGCATGAGCCAACTCCGACGTCAATGCCTGTGGGTTGGTGGGGGGGTGGTGTGTGGGGGGGGGGGGAGTGGGGGGGTGAGTTTTGGGGGAGGGGGGGGGCGAGTACATGCAGTGGGTGAGCGTGGGGTGGAGTGGGGTGGGTTAGCGACCGAGCGGGTTAGTTATTTGAGTTGGTGGGTGGGTGGGTGGGTGAGTGAGTGGGTTAGTGGGTGAGTGAGTGAGTGGGTGAGCGAGTGAGTGAGTGGGTGGGTGGGTGAGTGGGTGGGTGAGTGGGTGAGTGGGTGGGTGAGTGGGTGAGTGGGTGAGTGAGTGGGTGGGTGGGTGAGCGAGTGAGTGGGTGAGTGAGCGGGTGAGTGAGCGGACGAGTGAGTGGGCGAGTGGGTTGGAGACTGAGTAGATGTGTGAGTGGGTGAGTGAATGAGTGGGCGAGTGAGCGCGTGAGTGAGTGGGCGGGTGAGTGAGTGGGTGAGTGAGTGGGTGGGTGAGCG